>CATIWK010491485.1:0-12788 GCA_949634005.1 Mallotus japonicus
ACTCACTTAAACATAAACTAAATTAATTCTAACTTAATCTCACAAAATACTAAACTAACACCTAAAACAAATCTACAAAAATCAAAGCCAAAATGAAGTTATTTCATGAAATAACCTTAAGAAGATTAAAGCCCTTGAAACAAGCTTCGATTTGACACTAAGATTAGCCCAAACCGTCGCCGGAAATCGGACCGGTGAGCTGCACAATCCGATCTGCCTCTACTGCTGTCACTATTGTTGTGCTGCTGCTGCTGTTTCTGGCTGGCCGGAGCTGACTTGGGTGGCTTGGGTGGTGGTTCGGGTCAGCTGGTTCAGTTGTGGTCGCTGGTTCAGGCAGTGCTGGGCGGAAGAAAAAGAAACAGGAAGAAGAAAAAGAAAAAGATGGTGGTGGGGTGGGAAGATGGTACCCGTAAATAGTTCTGCTTTTTGACTTTTATTACTTTACTTTTTTTTTAATAATAATAATAATAATATTATTATATAATACTCAAATCCCAAAGTAATTTCTATCCACACATATACATATATAACTATACAATTAATATTAATAAAACCAAATAAATATAACAATAAAAATTAACCTTAATTTAAATAATTACTAAGTCCAAAATAACAATAAAATAAATTCTAACTCTCAAAATAAATTTAATTTTATAAATAACCCAAACATCACAATTTAATAAAATAAATAAATAAAATAATAATAAAATAAAATAAAAATAATTATTAACACTGCAAATCTCAATATTTATTTTTATAAATTAATTCACAAAATCATAACAACTAGTTTGGATATGGGCATGAGATGGACCATAGAGATGTAGCTTAATGGATGGTGGATGGGCTTGGATATTTATGTGTATTAGAGAGATGGGCCATATTTAAGTGTTAAATAACACCCATATGTCTAATTAATGGGTGTTGTAGAGATGGAGACCACTTAAGAGTTAAATGAGCCTAACTAGTTAAAGCCCACTTACTAAAGGAGGTGTTACATAAGCAAAAGCATGAGCCACCCTTATACTTTCCATGCAATGTGATTGGCATAAGTGCATTATGGCAAAGTGTCATAAGCATGCATCTTTAGTTGGTGGAGAATCTCTACATGCACGAGGTTGCTTATTTTACACTTAAAGTGAAAATGTAAGTAGACAATCTCTACATGCATGAGGTGGCTTATGTTTCACTCAAGCCTAAGTGAGTGGAAGATCTCTATACATGCAAATTAGTCTCTCACATATACACTAAGTTAGTGGATGTTCTCTACACCACTTACTTCCTCATATTAGAGACATTCAAACATAAAGAGAGAAAACAAGTAAGAGTTCTCAAGAGTTGTGTCTTCTTTTTTTTTTTTTTTTTTTAAGTATAGTAAGTGTGTGAGTGAAATACAAGAGTAGTGTTTCATACATTAGCCCATAGTCAACATCCATAGAGTTTTGGTTGCATAAGAGTTAAGCAACTAAGAGGCTACATTCATCCATCCATTGGAGGTAAAAAATCCTACATTGTTTAAGCCAAGGAAGAAGCTCTAACAAGTTTTGAGGTTATTAAAGAAGGAGCTTATGGGTAGAATTCCATTAAAAGCTTGAAGTCATTCCGATGATTTTTGTGTGTTTCAAGCTAGAGGCTTCACACTTGGGGAGCTAAGAGCTTATAGATTCACATGAACCATATCCTAAAGCTTGTCAAGTGTGCTGCCGACATTTGGAGTTTGTAAGAGTTACTAAACTCTTAGATGTATGTCTCTTGACATGCTATATATTTAGTTATTTGTGCATCTTTGATATATGTTGTCCATATAAGCATGCATGCATTTAGTTGCATAAATTACATGTGATTTGATTTTTGGGGTATTTAGGATTCTTGCCTTTCATGCAAGGGTTGTATGCTAGGAAATTTTTTTGAAATTGACCCTAACTAGATTCGTATTCACATCACGCTTCCACTCATAATTCGGTGCAGGTAATTAATATATTAAACTAGATGGTCATATCCTAAGTATTTGCCTTCATGATCTCCAAGTCTTGATTGGAAACTACCTTGGTATCTCTATTGGCACTATCATCTCCATTGGATTGTAAAATTATAATTCTATCCAACTATCTAAAACTATACATGACAATTACATATGATTTAGAGAAACCTTGAGTTACTTTTAACGGGATTTAGATGAGAAGAAAATTTTATAACCTAAAAAATTTATAAAAGAGTAACGGGTGTAGACCCTTTTAAAAAAATACCGAAAGAAAAATATTTACCATACATCACAATTACATTGCTCTTTTGTAGTTCATAACCATCCATTATGTATATTATAATATAATTATATGAGCATAACATAATATAAGAACATAGTTTCATTATTCTAGTCATTGCTGTTATATGTCAACAAAATTAATTAATTTTTAACACTTAGAAATGTTAATTAAGACATATTTATACAAAATATTTTCTTATTTTAAAATTTATAAAGCATTAGACAATTCTACATATAAGGTTTGACTATACTAATCAACAATCCTAATTAAATTAGGACTTGTACCCCCTTTCTTGCTTTAGATTTATTCAAAATTTTTAATTTAATAAAATTGTTGTAATATTAAAATTCCAAATCAAATGTTGATAAGGATTTAAAACCCAAATCATATATATGTTTTAAAATAAGAAAACCAAAATCATACAAACACATCATGCGTAGATATAATGATAAAAAATCTAAAGCATGATAAAAATTATACAAACACATCATATATGGATATAATGATCTTCTAACAATAATCCATGTGAGCAACTTGATTTTGGAAATTTCGTTTTAGATTTCACTAAATCTATTATAGAAGACAGTGTTTGTGTTAAGAGCGTGTATGTGTTAGCATTAAACAACAATAACTTATGTACATTGTGTTTTAGTTATTGCCCCTTATACACACACATACATGCATGTTGTACCTAATCTAAATTGGATTAAGATAAGTTTAATCGAAATACAGTCTCTAAGTTCTTTAGCATTTAACTCCAACATTTAATGGGCTATGCATACACCATCAGCCTAATTATTTGGTGTATTTAATCATAGTTCATGCACAATACCTAATCCAAAATAGGGTTGGATTTTCATTCCTACTTGAGCTTATAAATTTATTAAGCTTGTGTAGTACTAGCTACACATCATTATCCTATATATACCTGAAATCCAAGTCTAACTTAAAACCCTTTTTAATTTTAGATTAAATTACTATAACGTGTGTGACTTACTAGGTTACTAAACATGTTGACAATGAATATAAATTATAATTTATATGTAGACTAGATTAATCTTACTTCATGCATTCAACATAATCATTCTCTAATTAATTACTTCATATTCATAATCATGATTGGCATCTAGTAACGAGTCAAGCCTACCTGAATGTTAGGAGTAGTTAACATTTATGCCCATATTTTGAAATTGGATTGAGGTATATAAAGACCCATAATTTCTAACCCATTTTTAATTAATCAAATTTTAAATGCCCAAAATTAATAAAGCCCAACCCAACCCATTAATAACTTAACAACAAAGGAAGAATATTATAGAGAAATGGAGAAGCATGATTATTGAATGGCTTGGGGAAGTAAATCACAAACTGAAGGTTATAGAAATTAATTTCTGCAAATTAATGATGACCTTTGAAATAAAATTTAATTGAAGAATTGAATTCTGTGACTATAAATACCTGGCAATCATTAAGGAAGGGGGTATCAATCACCAATTGTAATCAATCATTATTAATTAGACAATTAATCATCACTTTCAAATTACATAGTTCAAGCAGCTTTATTTTCTATTATTTTCTTTCCCATAAGCTTGTAATAAGATTTTGTTAATACAAAAATTCATTTTCCTTACTTTTGTAATATATTTCAATTAAATTCACAAAAAACTTGTTGGAATCCAAACGAATTGTGCTAAAGGAGTTTGGAAATTTGTAAAATTGAAGGAATTCAATATTTATTAAGAAAATAATTCCTTTGGTGCACTCTAACCGATTCATCCAAAATTGCACCAACAATCCTTGGGCATGCTCGATGGGACCAGTTCCAACCAAATGATGAAATTACATAGTTCAACCAAATGACATGTATATTCCTCCGCATTAGAGGGATGATTCACGAGTTATTAATTGTGGAACAAATTACATCGGCCATAATGGCCGAAATGGTAATAATCTCAATAGCAATAAGATTATTCCTAATCAATAGTTTTTTGGCAAGATCAATCCAACATTACATCCTGAAATTTATGATTAGGAAGAAATACATCATAGGAGGGGCACGGGGGGCAATACTTCCCAAGGACAAATGCCAGTTCCTTAAAAAGCACTATTTTTGCAAGCTTATGTGCCATTTCCTTAGGCTCCAAAAGTAGGAGTTGACTTATATACTGTATGAGATGTTGTTCAGGAGCAGTATGGACCTAGGTTGTGCCAAATAGGCTGTTTGGAATTTCACAAACCATACACAGACATAATTGATAGGGATAACGCATATCCTAGAGGCTATCATATTCTAGAATTTTTTCTATTTTCTAGAAAAGATGGATAGTCAACTCTCGAACATATTGCTCGGTTTACCATTCAATATGGAGAAATGGCTAATTATGAAAAATTTTCAAATTTTAAACTAAGATTGATTTCCAATACATTAACAAGTGCATCTTTGACATAGTATGCAGCCTTGCTCAGAAATTCAATTCTCTCTTGGCAAGAAATGGAACATCAATTTCATACTTAATTTTTCAGAATTGAACTAGAGGTATGCATAACTGAACTGTTAAGGGTAACTTAAAAGGCAGATGAAAGTGCATATTTATTCATTATAAGGTTTAAGAAGATGAGGAATAAGTGCAAAATTCTCTTACCTGAATCCAAATATGTCAAAATGGCTCAAAGGGACTAAATATTGCGCTAAGGAAGAAATTTCAAGGCATGGAATTCAGGGTTTTTTTTATGAATTAACTACGAAGGTCATTGAATATGAAGAATTGTTGAGAGAAGAAAGGCTTCCATAGGCACATATTTTCAAGATGTTTCAAATGTTGAAATTGTAATTGCTAATCTTGCAAATACCAGCTCTTATGTTTGCCCTCTTTTGGAAAGAAAAACACTAGAAGCTTCAAAAAGGCCCCAAGACTTTAATCCTCAAAATCAACACACATTTGAAGTACTTATCAGATTTTTGAATACCTTATTAAAGAAGGCTTCATAAAGCTACCTCCTAATCATAACCTACCTACCTAAAAAGAGCTGAAAGGGAAAGATTATTATAACTATCATAATTCTTAGAATCATTCCAATAATGTTTGTTTAGTGTTTAAAATCCAAGATCATATCAACAAAGGAGTACTGAAATTTCCTAAAAAGAAGGATGTAATGCTAATTAAGGAAGACCCTTTTTCATTTGCGGGAATAGTCAACTCTGGTGATGTTGATCTCAGAACTTTATTGAACCTTAAAAAGAAAATCAAGGAGAAGGAGGAAGTTTGGAATACTCTTGGTTCTAGGAAATTTGACTACTTGGTGAAATATTCAAAGCTCCTAGGTGTAGATATCCATAGGAAAAAAATTGTTTCACTAAGATGGGGTGAAGCATTTAAAAATGGGACTAGATAAATATTCTAGTAAGGTAAAATTACAGGCGATATCCCTACTAAAGATCAAGTGGAACCCGAGATTATTAGAAAGTTGCTCTATAGGAAAGAGGTCCAACAATGAAGAAAAATATCTCTACGCCAACTCTAAACAAAAGACCACTAATTGTGTCAAGTTTTCACAGAAACAGCGAAAGAGGTTACAATAGCAGGCAAATGAGGGAGGATCAATCTACACTAAAATTCAATAGGAGACAACCAAGATTTATGATGCCTCCACTTATTGAACCAAACAAACAACGGTGTAGAGTGGAATATAGAAAATTTTCTTAGCCATTGACTTAAACCCAAAAGAGATGACTACAAAGACAAAGAGCTCATGAGAGGAGATAGAAAGAACTGTATACATAAGAAATTCAAGTAGAAAGCATATCCAAATTTAGGAGAAAAGCTATAGAAGATTCAGTTTCTAGTAAAAAGGAGTCTGTTGGCAGCTCAGATGAACCATACATAGATTTCGATTATGATATGGATATTGACCAAAGCCTTGAGGTTGATCAAGACATGGAAATTTATAGTTTTGAAATGGGAGGGGAGCTAGCCTTTCAAGTGTACAACTTCTTCTATTATTCTTCCTCAAGAGTTTATGATACGGGAAGCTGAAGACGTGATGATCTAAAATACTTAGGAGGTAAAGATTGTAGAGGAAGTAGAAGAATTCTAGAGTGGTATTATAATCTAGACCATAAGGCCGAACCAGCCCAAAAAAGTCATCCTTAAGAAACCTTTCATGGAAGTCACCAAACATATAAAACCATTGTATATTAGAGCTAATCTTAATGGTAAGCCCTTTTCCAGGTTATTAGTAGACAATGGATCGACAGTTAATGTTATACCATCCAGGTTGCTTCCAGTTCTTGAAAAAGGGGAGCATGAATTAATTACTATTGACATTGTCATATTAGCTTTTACAATGGTTATCACCAAAGATATTGGAGTACTACTAGTCAAAATCATGGTTGGAAGTAAAAAAATCCCTAGGTGCATTCTTTGTAGTTAACTTATCTATAAGCTATAACTTACTACTGGGGAGGGACTGGATTTATGCTAATTGATGTGTACTATCCTCACTGCACTAGTTTCTGCTTTTTTGGAACAATAATGAGGTAGAAGTGGTTTTGAAAGATAATCAACCCTTAGTACTCGTTCAAACAACTTGGAGGTAAGGTTCTATGATGTAAAGCTTAGGTCAATCAAATTTACTTATAAAAGAGCTAATGATGACCTAAAGTATGTGTACCTATCCAGGGAAGAAATGGCAAAAAAGGTCCAAAAGTAATCAAACTTTATCTATAAATAAACCGCCATCATGCCATATATATATAGGCCGATGGAGGGACCTATCATTAAACAAATCGACGAATAAATATATAGAAGAAGAATTGGTAGCAGTTATAGCTGCCATTTAGAGGGCTTTTGTGCAATAGACCACAGAAAAAATAATCAGTGAAAAATTAGGAATAAATAGAGCAGAAATCATTAGTGAAGAGAAAATCGAAGAAGATGCTGATCAATTAAAAATAGAAGATGTAAAAAAGCACTAATATGCTTATAAGACCATCAGTATGAAGTACAAGATCCATTAAAAGAAGTTAATCTTAGCACAGATCAAGAGCCAAAGGTCACTTATGTTAGTTCCTTGTTAAAAGTGAACATTAAAGAAGAATTGATTGTGTTGTTATAAGAATTAAGAGATTACTTCATATGGGATTACATTGAGATGCCTAGTTGAGCATCGTCTTCCCATTAAGCCTGACTTCTGCCCTTTTCAACAACCTCCAAGAAGAATGTCAAAAGAGGTGGAGCTGAAAGTCAAAGAAGAAATTGAAAAATTGCTAAAGGCTTTCTTAGGCCAACCAAGTATGTTGAATGGCTCTCAAATATAGTTCCAGTTATGTAAAGGAATGGCAAACTTAGGGTGTGCATAGACTTTAGAGATTTAAATTTAGCCGCACCTAAAAAAAATTATATTATGTCAGTAGTTGACATGTTAATTGATGCTGCTGTCAAGAATGAGCTACTGTCAATCATAAATGGCTTTTCAAGATATAATCAAATTTTCACTGCTAAAGAAGATGTGTCAAAGACCTCTTTCAGGTGTCCTAAAGGAATTAGGACTTTTAAATGGCTAGTCATGCCCTTTGGATTAAAAAAATGTAGGTGCTACCTACCAAAGAGCTTTGAATGTCATCTTTTATAATATGATCGTCCATCATATGGAGATATATATTGATGATATAGTGGTAAAATCTTAAAAAAAAACCTCTGAACATATTTCTCATTTGATAAAGAGTTTTAAAAGAATGAGAGCTTATCAATTAAAACTAAATCCTCTCAAATGTGCTTTCGGTATGTAGGCTGGAAATTTTCTTGGATTTTCAGTTCACCAAAGAGGCATAGAGGTGGATAAAAACAAAGTAAAGGCAGTGCTTGAAACCAAGCCACCCCAAACTAAGCAAGAGTTATAGTGGTTTTTGGGCCAAGTCAATTATTTCAGAAGGTTTATTTCTAACCTTGCTGGTAAAACTAAAGAGTTTTATGATTTACTAAAATTGAAGCAAGAAGTTGAATTTAAATGGGAAGAAAGGCACTAAAATGCCTTTAATAAAATTAAAGAATATTTGTCTAAACTAGCTATTTTAGTTCCTCCAAGAGAAATAATACAATTAAAATTATATATTTCGACTGTAAATGAATCTATTGGATGTCTATTGGCTCATAACAATTCAATGGGACATGAGCATGCTATTTATTACTTAAGCAGAGTTCTTACCACCATTGAAATTAAATATTATTTCATTGAGAAACTATGCATTGCCTTGTATTTTGCTTGTACTAAATTGGAACATTATTTATTGAAACATATAGTATATATTATTTTCACAAACTGACCTGATGAAGTAAAACGAGTGAAATCACGATGTAGTTATTTGTATTTTTTCTACGTTATTATTTTAAAATGAAATTACTTATTTTAATTTAAAATATTTATTTAATTTTATGAAAAAAATATGAAGAGATTATTAATTTTAAAATTTTGTATTTGATATATTTTGTAAAATTATTTATTATAATTAAAAATTTTATCAAAAAGTGTTAATGCTTTTTTATAACTAAAAATATTATGATATAAAATTAATATTATTTTTTTTTGTAAAAAAGAACTACATATTTTACAAAAAAGAGTTATATTTTATGAAAGTAAATTTTTTTTCCACAAGTACCATAAGTTACTTTTTTTATATAAATTATTACTATTTTTGTAAATTTAAAATATTTTATAAAATAATTAAATCATTGGAAAAATTATATAAAAATCCCAACTTTTTAGCGTATTTTCAAAATAGACCCTATCGAATTTTTTATTGCAAATGTAACCACTATCTTTCAAAAGTTTGCAATTGATGCCCAGAAAATTTCATAATTTTTATTTTGAAAAATTATTTTAAACATATTAATAATTTAACAAAAATATTAGCTAATAAATCTTAATTTTAAAAAATATTTTTTTACACTTTATGATATTTGACATACTTTAATAAAGTTAATAAAGTATAAGTAAATATTAATTAAATATCAAGTATCCAATAAAAGTAAAATTTTGCTCTATAAATCAAAAATTTTGAGTTTGATATCTCTTCTGACCCTTAAATATCAAATATGAATTTTTTTTTTTTATTTCTATCAGTGTGGGCCTGTAAAATATAAGTACACTTACCTACAATACATAATAAAATATTTCAACACTAACAATTACAGTACTAATTATCTTTACAATAAAAAATACTAACTAGTATAAAAATAATTGAAAAATGAACTTCGACTCACCATAAAATGAATTTTTTTAGCACAATAAATATAAAAAATGTAAAACAATTTTTAATATTATTGTGAAAAATTTTAATTTTGTTCAATTTTTAATAGTTTAAATAATTTTTTAAACAAAAATATTTTTTTGCTATATTTAATTATTAGTAAAAATATTATTTTAAAATAAAAATAAACCAAATATATATATATATATATATATGTTTATCAAGAGGTTAATGTTCGCCATTGAAATACATGGCTCATGCTTCATCATGTTACTCTCATGATCTTTCACTTGGCAAGTTCACAGTAAAATATATATATATATATATATATTATTTTTATATGTGTGTTTAATTATTATGGAATATTAAAAAAAAAAGCTTAATGAGATGCAATTTAGAATAAATGGCTTCAAATGTATATGGATTTTCCAATTTAATAATAGTCATCCTTTTCTAGAAATGATATATATACACATTTTAAGAAAAATAAAGAATTATTATATGAAAATTATTAAATTTGCAATATTGTTTAATTTTTATTTATTTCATTATTTCAAAATGAGTTTATGATAGAAAAATTTAGTGGGCTAAGGAGGTTTTTCTTTGTACAATTAGGAAAAAAAAATATAATTCTACCAATCAAGAGTATGGAAAAAGCATGTAATTAAAGTACAAAATATAATATTTTATTATTGTTAAACTAAATATTTTTTATTAAGTGGTTAATATTTAGTTTATTTTTTTATTATTTATTTAAAATAAAAATAAACTAAATATTTTTAATTAAGAGGTTAATATTTTTATTACAAAATATAAATATTATTTTTTTAAGTAGTATAAATATTGTTAAAAACTAGAAAGTGGGCCCCACTTTTCTGTTGCACTTAACATCAGAGGCCCACTTGTTTGTTGCACTTTAAAAAGTAACTTTTTTCTTTTTTTTTTTAACTCAAATAGATGGAGCGCATTGATTGCAAATTTTTGAAAGTTGATGGTTACATTTGCAATCAAAAATTCAATAAGGTCTATTTTGAAAACAGGCTAAAAGGTGGGATTTTTTTATGTAATTTTCCCTAAATAATTTTACTTTGTAAAAGTATAAATATTCTTAAATAACAAAAAGGAAATAATTGAGAAAATATATCAAAAAATTAATAAAAATAAGTAAAAAATAAAAAAATTAGCAATCTCATTTTTTCATAGATTAAAATAAATGTTCTTAAATAAAATAAGTCATCAACTAAAATTTTTATTTTTTTATTCTTCATATAATTATTTTAATTTATAATGAATATATGGTGAGATTATTAATTATTCTTTTTTTGATATATTTTTATTAATTTCTTGTTTTATGGAAAGTGAAATATATTTTAATAAAATTATTTTCTTATAATAAATTTTTTTCACTAAGTATTGGTGCTATTTTATAACGAAAAGCGTTATTATATAAAGTTGATATTTTTTTTTGAAAAAAAACCACATGTTTTATTAATTTTTTTTTATATTTTATGAAAGTAAAATTTTTCACAAATACGATATGTTAATAACTTTTTGTAAATTATTCCTATTTTTGTAAATATTTAAAATATTTTATAAAATAATTAAAATAATTTTACTTTATTTATAAAAAATAGCAATAGAAAACGCACGCACACACACTTAAATAAAAATATCAAATAAAAAATTAATAATCTTTTCATGTTTTCTTTATAAATTAAAATAAATATTTTAAAATGAAACAACTTATTTTTATTTCAGAAAACAATCATGGAAAAAATTAAAAGTAAATATCCTGTGATTTCACTTTTTTTCAACTGGAGGTTGAAATCTTATAGACAATATGAAATTCTATTTTTCCTCATGTCATGTCATCATTTCAAACGGTATTAATGTAAATTGTTTCTAGTTGGTAACATACTAAATCATAGAATATTTTTTTATCACAATAATATCACACACCTCTAATTGAAAACAAGTTAAACTATTGAGGTGTTATTTGTACTATTCTCTTCCATATATAAGAATTACTGTAAAGTGCAGTTTCTCCTGAAACATGAGTAACACAAAGAGACTGTAAATTTTCGAATCAAAGACAAACAATTAACAGTAAAAAAGACTGTGAATTAAAGTGTTTTTTCCATTATGATTAGCACTACACCGTCAATTCTTGTGAAATTATCAAAGGAAATTATCTTACTCATCCTTATATTTTAATTCCACAAATTTACAAAATCACAACTCAAAATTTGAAAGAGTGTTGAAGTGTGGCTCAGTGGCTGTGTTCATGAGACGGAAGAGACCAGGCTTGAATTCAGTTGGTTTGTTGAGCTTGCATTGAAGGATTGAAAGAAATTCTAAATATTTTGGTTTTAATTGGAGGCAGAAATTAGAAACTCGAAGAAAAAGATGGATTTTTGTTGATTTGATGTTGATGAATTAAAAAAAAATTAAATTAATTGATTTAAAAATTTCAGTTTTTATTATTTGAGAGTATTTGCTTGGTGAGAAAATGATAAAAAAGAAAAAGAAACTTGTTAAAAAAAATTAATTTTAAGAAATTAAAAAAAATTAGAGAATGAGTGGAACATGCGGTGTTGATATGGTGTCACGTGTCATATTTAATCCAAGTGAAAAATCCATTTTGGAAGCCCAAACCAATTGGCCCACTTACCCAAATTGTCTTAATGTGAAAATCGAATTTGCCGGTTTTGTTAGCAAAGGTCAACAATGTCTATGTTCGTTTTAGGACTGAATACGAGACGGAAAAAATATTGAACCAAACTAAAATACCAAACTGAAAGATATTAAAAATGTACCGAATTAAATAATTTTAACTCCGAATTGATCCGAACCAAAATTTGCGACTAATTTAGTACAGTACTGAATATTTAAAAAAAATCGAACTGGAAACTGTATCGAACCATACTGAAACCGTACCAAACTAAAAATCGAATATAGTACCGAATATTAATTTAATAAATAATATATAAATATGAATAATAGTAGTAAACTTAATTATATATCTTTCATTATCCTATTAAGTAGTGTTAGACGATAAGTGACAGCACCAATTTCTGTTACTATTGCTTACTATCATTATCTGTTGTATTTATCTCTTCTCATTATTTCTGTTATTTTAGCTGTTAGCATAGATGAGCCCTAGTGCCATTTTCATGATGTAATATGACATTGTAAATTATCCCTATGGCAATAAAGATATTCTATTATTTAAAGTGTTTATTTAATTGAATATTTATCCATTAGCATTATGTTAAATATGT
>CATIWK010491525.1:0-12249 GCA_949634005.1 Mallotus japonicus
GAGCTCCTGCCAAAATGATGATTGAATTGTTAGAGGGGTTGAATAGAGTTCACCCCATGTCATTTCCTGGATAGGTTTAGTTGATGGCATATCATTCAATTTTTTCCAAATGTCTTCAACAATTTCCTCGATCAGTTTGGATTCAGGCCTGGTAAAAAATGCAGATGAAGTAAGATATGGTGAGTTCTTCCATCTGAAGGAAATTAAATCAACTAACAAATTAGATATGATGACAAAATAAATTGTCAGTTAAATCAAACTCCCATTTGTAATACTTCTAAAATAAAAATCGAACTCACAACAATAAAACAGATGTTGTATTATTTTCTAATTTATAATTATAATAATGCTAGGTTGGATATAGAAAAATTACTTCTAAAATCGTTCGTAAAAATAATATAATTTTATTAGTACTTATAAATAAAGTTTTTTTTTTTTATGAAAAATACAGTTTCTTTAAAATATAAAATTATTGGTATTAAAAAAAATGCCTATATCTTTGGCCTTTTTAATTTTTTAATGTTTTTAGAATTCTAATTTAGTCCATTTTTTAATAATTATTGTGGTCAATTTTTTTAAAGAAAATGCATATATATCTGATTAGAAAAAAACCGTCTCATTATGCATCACAGGCGCGCATTTTTCTTTTTTCTTTTGATGAAATTATAAATAATTTTCCAATTTAGAATAATTTAACTAAATTTTAAAAATTAGAATAAATTTTTTGAAAAAATTACGCACTCTGTAATTAGTAAAACAATTATATTAAGTAGAAATATATGCGTTTGTCCATACCATGAATATATACATTCAATTCATCCTTTTGGATGTATTCTTTATTCATGTTTATTTCTATTTGGGTTTATTAGAAGCATGTTCTCTGAATTTCATGGATACAGATACATAAAAGGGAAAAAAAAACAAAAATAGAATATACGTAAATGTTATTAAAAATACAAAAACGAGGGGAACTATATAAATATTATAAATATAGGATTATATAAAATACTAAAAATATAATTTTTTTTTATATTTCTTAATTTATAAAATATTTGAAAATTAACTATTTAAATAAATGTTACCATTAGTGAACATTTAACCGTCTTTGGATTATTTCTCAAAAAATTCATTTCTAATAATAATAATAATAATAATTCCTTAAAAAAAAATAATAACAGCAAGTATTTTGATTTAAATGCTTTGTATTTTCCTTTTAATTTGAAATTTTAATTTTTCTCTTTAATTTGGTTATTTTTTATTTTCCTTTTTAATTTATCATATTTTTCTTTATTTTTATGTATTTTTAGTAATTAACGAAAACGGCTCTCATATGAATCAAGGTGTGTCCAACACATTTTCAACAAGATTCGAAATAGATTGGACATGCAAAAATATGAAATCTAGCTTCCTCTAATACATCCATATTAACAAAATAAAATTAATAATTAATAATTAATAATTTTACATCAAATTTGGTTTTGTTTATATAATACTAAACATAATTCCTTTTCAAAAATATTTTAAAGTATAAAATTTGAATTACGTTGTTATCAATTTAAGAAGGCTAATAAAGTGGATCCATGTTTAGATTATATAATATATATATATATATATATATATATATATTTCTATTTATTACCTAATGACAAGAGAATCCCAACCAGATAAATTGGCAGCTTCAGTCAAAGCAGCTCTCCATCTTCGCAGCTTCTCTATACTGAAACGAATCTTATGCCTCACAAAAGCATCGCCAAAAGCCCCTTTCTGCTCAGCGACATGAGTCGGGTCAATGCCATAGAAAACAGGCACAACCATTTGCTTCATCGACTGCTTGCATTCAATTATCTTGGCTAGCTCGTCCAAACACCATGGAGAATACGCATAATTTTCTGAGAAAATGACCACTGAGATTGCTACTTCTTCGATCACTTTCAAAAGGGTGGGTGAGATCTCAGCTCCTCTATCAAGTTCATTATCGATGAATGCCTTGACTTGTTTCCTGTGCAAAGCAGAATAAAGATGACTTGTAAAATTGTTACGAGTGTCTTCACCTCGAAAACTCAAGAAAACTTGATACTTTTTGTTATTATTAGGAGGTGTTGGAGAAACAAAGGAAGAAAAAGAAGAAGCCATTGCAGTATAGTATAGCTCTGGTGTTTCTCTTTATTACAGAATGGTGCAGTCAACGTATTACAACAGCTCATAATTCTGATCTTTGTGCAGACAAAGTTGACCAACTTCAGATCCAACCATTTTTCTAAATATTTTTATGCTACTTGACCTGTTTTACTTGATTAAAAAAAATATTGGTACAAACAGTACCGAAGGAGGAGGAGAAGGAACGCGTTATGTTGCAAGGAGGGCAAGACCTTCCGGGTGGGATAACAACACTTTTAGTTCTTTAAATTATATCATTTTCAATTAACTTCTGCAATAAATTTTTTTACAATTAAATTCTATAAGTTTTAAAAGAATTTTAAATTAGTTTTATCCATTAACCAAAACAATTTTTTTTAATTAATTGTCAAAATTAAACTTTTTTTTTTTCATTTTCATCTTAAAACTATAAAAAATATATCATTTTGATATTTTAAATAAATAATATTTTATTTATTTATTTATGAATTATTCTATTTTTAACTTTATAATAACTATATAATCCACTTAAAAAATTTCAAGAAAGTTTAAAATTAAAAAATATATTTTTTAAAATTATTATTTTATTAAAAATTATAAAGAGAATTAGTTAAGTATTTTTATTGTTTTAAAACAAAATTTTATTTAATATATCTTAAATGAATTAATATTTTTTTTACTTGGATATGCTCAATTTTTTTTTTGTTAATATTAAAATTTATGTTATATTTTAAATAAATTTTAAACTCAATTGTATTTCAATTAGACAATTTTAAAAAATATTTATTTAAATTAGACTATTTTACAAAAAAAAATTAATGAATAACATGTTTCAATTAAAAATTTTATTTATTATTATAAAATATAATTAATTCAAGATAAAATAGAAAATTTTGTTATATTTTATGTTAAATTAATTATTTCTACTATAACAATTATAATTATAATAAGAATATGTTAACTTATTTTATTGTTCAAATATTTATTATAAAATAGCTTAATTTAAGGAAATATTTTTAAAAATTTGACTAACTCAAATTTGATTGAGTTTTAAAATGTTTTAAAATTTACCACAAATAATATTGACAAATTAAATGAGTTTTAACCTTATAAAAAAATATTTATTCATTTATGATATATTAATTGAAATTATATATATTTGAAAATAATTAAGAATATATAATTAGTTTTATTTACCACTCTCAATAAAATAATAATTTAAGAAAAATATAATTTTTATTTTCATTTTTTAAAATTATTTTAATGAGTTATATACCTATTATGAAAGTTAATTAATAGAAGAAGTCACAAAGAAAAATAAAAATATTATTTATTTAAAATATCAAAAATAACACTTTTTATATATTTTTAGGACTAAAATAACAAAATAAATTAATTTTAATGATTGACTAATGAAAAACTGTTTTGAATGATGGAAATTTTTTTAAAAAAACTTATAAATTATATAGGACTGTTAAAAATTATATATTTTATAGAACAAATAATGTTGTTATCCTTTTATTATTGATGACTCTGCTAAGTAATTCTTTTTTCTTGTTTTAATGATAATTGGTATTTACTAATTGTGAATTTTTGTAATGATAATTTGATAAGTGGTGGGTTCAATTTCCAACCAACTTCTTCACCTACTAACAAAAATTAACATTTTTTTTTTTTTACTTTACAAGATTTTGTAGACATTTTTTTTCACTCTTATAACTTGAAAGGTCGCATAATCACATCAATAAATTATAAATAGAATGAATAACGAAAATATATAAATAAGGATAGTATTGGTTAAGTATATAAATAAATTGCGATAACAATTTTGGATAATGTGAAAACAGCAGTCCATTACACATACATACATGTATATATATAATTACTTAATATGAAAACAGAAATATATAAAAATTTCATTTGCATTGGAATATATGATTTGCTCAACAATAAGCAGATAATAGATAGTTGGACATTTAATCTTGGGTTAATTGCATGTAAAGTTACCAAACTTTATACTCTATAACTTTAATTTGTATCTTTTTGTCACAAAACATTGATTTTAATTACACATAAAAGTCACCCAAATTAATTCTGGCTAATTTAGATGACGTGAAAAATTAAAGTTATTACATCACAGTCCAACTCAACAAAAATTGTCATGTCATATTGTCATGCCACATTCTTCATTAGATTATTGACCATAATTTTATTTTACTTTTTTATTCTTTTACATTCAATCTTGTAAAATTATGATCAATAGTCTCATACAGAATGTGACATGACAATGTGACAAGATAATTTTTATTGAGTTGAACTATAACATAGCAACTTCAAAGTGTCATGTCATCTAAATTAGTCAGAATTATTTTTGGTGGCTTCTCTATGTAATTAAAATCAGTATTTTGTAACAAAAAAGATACAAATTAAAGTTATGGAATCAATATGAAATTTAGTGTAAAGTTTGGTAACCTCTTATACAACTTACCCTTTAATCTCTCATCCCATATCAAAATTTTGAACTAAATAAAGTTGGCCATTATGAGGGAAAACAAATTCCTATTTTCTCAACAATAAATAATTTTCTATTTTTACAGTATTAATATTGAAACCCCACATTAGTATTTTATTCAGGCAAGGATATCAATCCCTAAATGGAAAGGGATATTCGGATTACGCAAGGATTATATTAGTTGGATCAACATGAAGTAAGGAAGCCTAAATTAAGATGGGCAATGACTCATATCATGTCTTGCATATCATTCATCTCATGCATACATGTTCTCATAAATATTCCTTTTGCTATTCTCTAAGCCTTTACTAACTTAGGCATTAGAATGTTTGTGGGGACATCCCTACCCTTTGACCTTGTTTTCGTGAAAGTGTGTGCAGGATTTGACGGAGTTCCCAACTCAAGTTATCTAGTAGCACCGTCTGTGGGAGTTTCACCTTAATTTGAATCCTAAAAATACGATTTTACAAAAACCTAAAGTGTTTCTCTAGAAAGTTACCATGGATCCTAGCTTGACTCCATAAACCCATGAAGCCTCCGCAGGAATCAATCTCACAACCCAAACCACTAAAATTCTCGTCAGTATGCCAACCTTCTCTCAAGCACTTCAACTAGACTTCTTTACTCTACCTCCTCAAACCCAAAACCTAAATAGTAACTGCATGCTTTAACCTAGGACGATCCTCAAGGAGGGTTTTTCTAATAAATGAATGCAACTGTACTTGAAAAAGCATCTGGAGATCTAAGAAGGGCAGAATTTAGAGTTGACAATACAAGGGAACAAAAGCTGGATAAAACCGGGCCTAGTTCTAGGATTCCATGTTTAGAAGAATCCGAGATCAATCACCGTGTAAAAGAAGTAATAAGGAAAGCTCAGACTACACCAAAAAAGGAAGATGAATGTGTCTTGGAAGGAAGCACCCCCTTCACTAATAGAATTATCAAGACGGAGATCCCATTTAAGTTTAAAATTCCTCAATTGGACTTGTATGATAGGACCGGAGATCCAATTACTCATGTTTCTTTCTTCAGGAAAAGATGATGCTCTAAAATTTTAATGATGCTATTATGTATCGAGTCTTCCCAAGCACCCTCACCCAAAACTGCTCAAAAGTGGCTCCATATGTTGCTAAAAAATTTCATCTAATCCTTTGAGGAATTGGTTGAGCAGTTCATAACTTGTTTTATCACAAACATTCCTCCTACAAAGAGCAAAAATGATCTCCAAATGTTTAAGCTGGGGGTAACCGACTCTCTAAGGAGTTATCTATATTGATTTAATAAAGTGGTTATTCACATTGAAAACCTGAGTGATGAAGCTACAATAGATGCCATGAAGACAGGGACTCGAATGACAAAGCTCAGGGATAAGATAATGACCAAAAAGCCAAAAACATTCTCGGAAGCCATGGCGATCGCCACGAAGCTAATAGACCAAAATGAGTATATAAAGCTAAGAGGGGAAGAAGAGAGAATCCTCATTCCTGTAAGAAGGGAGGAGTTATCAGAAGAGCTCGGAATCCATCATCCTCATTCTGAAACCCGGTAGAAGGGTTCATAAGAGAAGTGGAAAGGTACACTCCTCTAAATCAGATATCTTAATATGGATTAAATAGAATTTCGTGGATATGAGTCTTGCTAGAAAAATGAATTACTCGAGAGATGTAAGATATGTTGTTGATGTCCCAAAATTAAATACTCCTCTCCAAACACCCTTTCAAGAAGGTATTGTTAGATTGCACGAAATTGATATAAATGTTCATGAAATACCTTTATCTGACCCAAATAATGTCTATGTTGACATTGATGAAATTGGATCATCAATTAGACAATTAGTGAATGAAGATGAAGATGTAGAGAATGAAGTGGAAGACGAAGATACGAGAGAGTAGGAAGATGATGAAGACGAATTTCAAGATGAAGATGAAGATGATGATTATCAAGATAATGATTAAATCTGTTTATATATACATCAATATTGTAAATCATTGCCAAATAATTGTAATTTAATTATAGTGCATGTATTCAACTGTTAAAATGTTTAAACTACTTACACTCGTATTAATTATAATTTATTTCATTTCTATTAATTTTTCCCTCATAATAATAATAATAATAATAATAATAATAATAATATTATTATTATTATTATTATTATTATTATTATTATGCAATCCTCATTATTTTTTTACTTATATATTCATTAAAATATATATATATTTAGCTTTAGTGAAAATAATGTCCATTGCTATATCTATAAATTTAGCAACATATAACATAACCATTGGAAATTTGTCGCAAATTAGTGACGGATTAGAAGTTTGACCAACGATACACTTTGCGACGGCATCGTCGTAAATTAATTTAGCAACCATGATTTCCATTATGGTCTTTTTTGGTCTTTAATTTGTTGGTAATGAACATTAGCAATGAATTAGCGATGGAAATGTCTATCTCTAATTTCATCTTTTTTTTGTAGTGTAAAAAATTCTTTATATATATATATACATATACTTACACATGTTGTGGAAGATCGAATGACAGCAGTGATGGTGGGAGATTGAAGTAGTGGTGTTGTGGTATAGTAGGAGCTGATTGAAGTAGTGATGGTGGTGGGGGAGATCAGAGTAGCGGTAGTGAAGGTTGATGTCGTTTGAGCATTTGCTAGTGGAAGGAGATGTCGATCGAAGGCAAGTCAACTGAAAGGCAGTGGTGGTTGGTGGATTTTTTTTTTGTTATTGATTTATTTTTCTGATGAAAAAGAAGGGGGAGTGCATTTTCCCTTAAAAATCAGCAATAACCTTAGCCATCACTAATCCATAGCTAAACTTTAGAGTTTTCGCGTCCAAAGCTCTTAGCAACTGATTGTTTAAATCCATCACTAATTAACAACAAATACTAATCCATCATTAGTTAGCGATAGATAACTGTCATAAATCAGTGGGCATAATACATGTATGGCCCCCTATACTTGTCATTTTTTGTCAGTTTGACACCTTAACTTATAGTTTTGCCATTTTGACACCTAAACTTGGCTAAAATGCACTAATTTGCACTAATATGATGACATAATGCTTCTATCACCCCTGTACTTGTCACTTTTTTTCAGTTTGACACCTCTATTTGTAGATTTTGGTCAATTAAACCTTTATGATGTGTCACATGCGGATTTGCTATTTCGTGCCACGTGTGCTTACAGGGGTTTTAAAATTACATTTTAGCCAAGTTCATGTATCAAAATGGCAAAACTATAAGTTGAGGTGTCAAACTGACAAAAAATGACAAGTACAGAGGGCCACATATGTATTACGCCTAAATCAGTGCTTCAGTCATTGATGTCATACACTAGCCACTTTTTAGTAATAAATTGCTTAATTTATTACTAATACCACAATTTTTATCTGTTATTTTTTGGCTATCGTTAATCCATCACTAATATTTTTCTCTATTTTGCCTTTTTTTTTTTTTTTGTAGTGAAGTATGAGTTTTGTTTGTTTTATTTTATTTTCTTAAAGTTTGAAAGAAAAAAAAAAGAGAAGCATTTGGTGTTTAAGAAAGTGTACTCAAATGAAAAAAAAATGAGGGAGAATAGAGAAATAAAAAAGATAAAAGTATAAAGCGAGACGAGAGATAGAGTGCTTGTGTGTGCGACACATGGTGCCATATGCCCAACTAAACCAATGTAAATATGGGGATTTAAATTTATCTCCATGGAAGACTGCATTTACATGACACATTACTGTGGACTGGAAAATTGACTTGGGTGTAATTTAAAGTAACCAAAATTAAAAGTTCTAGGATTTTAAATGACGAATTTAATGTTAAATAGTATGATAAAATTGTAGAATTTGTGGAGGACTAATTTATACTCCCTCCGTCCCATAATATTTGGTAAAATTTCCTTTTAGGGATGTCCCAAAATTTTGTCCACTTTCTATTTTAGGATGGAAGTTGATTAAACAAATGTCTATAACACCCTTATTAATTACATTGATGATACCACTAATTTTTTACTTTAAATATGTTTAATAAATATGTTGAAGTTCCAATGCCATTTTACTTGAATATACTATTCTTGTTATCACTATTTTTATATAACTATCCATCTACTCTTCTCTAAACTTCATATTTTGGACTAAGATTAGGCCTAATTTCCCTATTTTGGTGGAATTTTTATATATTTTCTTAAAATAATGTCATTTCTTTGTCAAATACTAGTGCAAAATTTTTTTAGCGGTATTTTCAATTTTTTTGTTATAATAGTGACGTTTAATTTCTAAATACTACTAAAGCAAATTTTTTTATTAAATATTGGTGGTATTTTTTCAAATTAATAAGATGTTTGATTCACTATGAGTTGTGATCTTATCATCAACATTAAATAAGCATTATCCTATAAAATGTTTCATACTTGATAAAATAAAAAGAATTAATAGGAGTATTTTAGTAACAAAATGATAAAAGTACACAAAATAACTATAATTAACTAATTTTCTTAATCTGTGTGTAGTAGCAACTTTACCAAATATTATGGGACGGAGGAAGTAATAAATTTACTTTTATTATAACAAAGAAATTTATACAAAAAATACTTGTACACACCTCACACAAAATATTTTCTCACGAAACACTCATATAGTGTTTATACACTCAAAGACACCTTTGCACTTAATTCACGGCCCACACCACTTATACTCTCACATTACAACACATGACACACACTCATTATTTTCACTAACTCTCATGCACACCTCTCATGCATATCTCTTATACACATCTCTCATGCACACCATGCACCACTAACTCACATACAACAACTTAATTATCATGCATGAAATGAAGCTATCATACTACATATATTTATAGTTGTATGAAGGCAGTGATTGGAAGCTTGAAGAAATCTCTTGAATGACGGTGGAAGGCTTGCCAACTTGCCAACTTGTCAACTTATCATCTTGCCATGCCAACTAAGCTTGATAGTTATAGAAAATTCTAGATTTAAGAATATTGACTAATTAAAATTTTAAATAATTAACTCTAGAGAGGTGTAAAGAAAGTTAGTCGATGAATTTATTTAATACGCCCCCTCAACGACTACTTTCTCGTCTTCGATCTTTGGAATTCCACGTCCATCTTGATCATCATCTCCTATTCCTCCATCTTGTATATTAATACTATTGCTCCTTGACAATAGCATTGTATCATTGTGTTTGTTCCTCCATTTGTTGCTTCAGAACTTGTTTCTGTATCCTTTGAAATATTTCTCAACATTTTCATTAATAATATTTTGAGTCCTAATATATGATGAGGGTGCTAAGATTGTGCCAACCTGGTTGGGATTATTGGGTGCATATATATATATATAGTGCTCTTAATCTTTGATCAGTTCATTGTATTAAATACTTTGCTCAATTTCAACATGTTATATACTTTTTCAACCTTGGCAAATTATTAGTTTCTTATCACTTGAATATTCTCAATGTAATTTCTGAAATATTGTCAAAATTGGTTTGAATAGAACATTCCTTGACTTTTTTCTTTATGTCAGTGACTTGAATAATTCCCGTAATCATTGATAATTAGAAATAGTTAAATTTCGATTCAGTTGGACATTTGGCATAGATTTACTTAGTCTCACAGTCAGATTTTGGAGTAACTCTCGGTATGCTATTTTGTTTCATAATCCTTTACTAACTTCTCACTTACAAGTAGTTTGAATGTGAGTGCTCAATTGTGGCAAAATTTTAAGATACTTTATGCTTCTACACAATTTATTATGAAATCATATTTATAATCAAATTCTTATTAGTCAACTCAAAATCTTTGAATCTTTTATAAGAAACAAATTATATATATATATATATATATATATATATATATAAAGTATAAATCTTGTGCTTCATACCTAAGTAACATTGCGATTAAATTTGTATATAGATATGTATATATATGTGTGTTTTGCTACTGGAGTTCATATGTTTTCATTTAGACATAATCTACAAGAGCTTTCCTAATTACAAGTAGTGGATGATATGTTTAAATATGTGTATATGTGTTTCTGGTTGAGTCAGGTTTTTGATGAATTAGGTGTTCAGAGTGTAGGAACGGGGTGTTAAGGTAACTCCTCATCATTGAGGCACAACCATAGTGCAATCAGGCGGCGGCATTGCAGCTGAAGCTGCGCCTTAGTGATTGCTAGCCAGTCTGATTGCTTAAGCATCGCCTGAGTAATCTACAGATGATTCTGTAACTCTGTTGCCTGCAATATCAGTCTAAAATGTTCTCAAATTTATGTCCAAGGCACCATTGTATTATTAATTCAAATTTAGCACTTTTTGTGTAAGGCATTCCTTTAACATAAACTTTCATTATATTTAAGTTAAAATCAACTCAATAATTGTGTCCAAATAAGATATATTTAAGGGGTTTTTGCTCATTTCATGAACATGCAATTTTAGATTTTGATATCAACTGAGATAAAAATTGAGTTCACCTCATCATGTAATTTCTTCTTCAATTATTTTTTGATTTAGATTTTGATATCAACATCTAAAGAAATTACTCTTTGAATTTTTAATTTCTATTTCTATTATAATTTTAATTTAATTTCTACTGAACTGCTTGAGGCCAATTGCCCTAATTTTGTGTTTTTTTTTTAACAATTTCCATAGGTATGCCAATTTGTTGTTTATTTTATTCTATTCAAATTTAAAATTTTATAATTGAACTTTTTATTTCATAGGTCAACTGAAACTTATACTTGTAAGATTTGTTTTTAGTTAACATTGTGACCAATGAAAGAAATAGATCGATGATTGTATTTTAAAGGTTTGGATAACTTTATGATTGGAAAAGTATTGCGTGAATGTTTTGAATTTTGATGAATTGTAACATTATTCTTCAATTTTATACGGAAATCAAGGGCATAGAACAATGACTTTTGAAAATAAAATATGAACAACAATAAGAGCATCATCATTATCCTATCAATCTTCAGATTTCATTGTGGCTTCAT
Organism: Mallotus japonicus; assembly: GCA_949634005.1. Lineage (NCBI taxonomy): Eukaryota > Viridiplantae > Streptophyta > Magnoliopsida > Malpighiales > Euphorbiaceae > Mallotus > Mallotus japonicus. The sequence goes on from CATIWK010491525.1 coordinate 11,664, forward strand.
TTGGAGTCCTTAATAGTTTTGTCTCAAATATTAATACTCAGAGAAATAAATGTATTGGCTTCTATTTCCGATGATGTCTCAATGTTACAGAGTATACTAATTATATAGAGAACAATACACGGTTCCCATGTGTACCCATCAGGAATATTCACTAACCCATCTCCAATTCCGATTCGGTAGAGGACCTCGCGACAGTGTTTTTCTTCTTTGACGACCACCCAATCAAGTTAGAACCCAGAAAAATAAGAGACCCACTTGTTGACCGCCGATCATCGAGGTTGCCAGCCCAGTCGGCATCGGTGAAGATAGACAAATCAGAACCTGAAAACCGAGAGATGAGAAGACCACAATTCATGGTGCCATGTAAGTATCTTAGTAACCTTTTTAAGGCTTGGAAATGTGTTGAAGTGGGACAGTGCATAAATTGGGTGAGTCGATTCACAGCAAAAATTATATCAGGCCTTGTCATGGTTACATATTGAAGAGAACCACAGCATTGGCGAAATCTGGTTGCTTCAGAAACCGAAAGCAATTCACCATCTCCTTTTTTTAAAATAACATCACTTTGCATTGGTGTAGAGATGGG
>CATIWK010491643.1:0-42725 GCA_949634005.1 Mallotus japonicus
TTTATTTATTATTAAAAGTATTAATAGAAACTATTTGAAAAATTAGTTTTAAAATGTAAATTTTATTCATATAAATTTTAAAAAATATATTATAGATATAAATATTATAATTATTTAACTACAAACTATAATTTAAAATAACATTTATTTTATTATGAATTATAAAAAAATCAATTATATACATTTAATTTTTAAAAAAGCTAGTTGTTATTAATTATTTTTAATAAGGATAATATGGTCTAAATACAAAATAAATTTAAATCAACAATCAGCTAACGAAAAAAAAAAAAACTTTGAAATATAGCTATATATTTTGAATAAATGTTGATTTGAAAACCTCAACAAACACTTAAAATTTTACTGATTGAGAAAATTTTTTTATTAACTATTGAATCAGCTTAACTGAACACCCTGTAAATATATTTACCCATCAACATATTCAGCATCCCCTTTATCTGTATATTACCAAACATATACACTTGACAGTTTGATGGCTTTGTGTGACTGTTAAATTACAGTTTAATGGTTGTATTTCTGCAATCGCTACACCCTTACTTTTACTCCTGCATATTTAACAATTACAACTTGAACATTATATAATTACCTTCTAATGCCGCCTAACTATAATATTAAATACTTATCAAATTTTAATTAAATAAGTATAAAACTCTCTTTTTTTTATTTCAATTGTTCATATCTAGAGTTCACTATATATACTCTAATAAATTCTGTTGGATTTAGGGACGATTACAAGAGCAGTAAAAATTTTCTACCAACTAATTTAACATGTATATATATGCCACATTTAAATTTAAAATATCGTTTAAGCGAAAATAATTCTTGCCAATTACTTTCAACATTTATTGGATATAAAATTCATATTTGATATAATACATACAGTACAATAAGTAAGTCATTCTCAATCGCTATTGGGTGTCGACCACATCTTATAGAAGTTTTCTGAGTTTCCACATGGCAAGTTTTGATGAGTCATTGACTCATTGGTATTAACTGCAAAGATTGAGCTCATTGGTGAAAGAGAAGATGTCCAATAAAAGAGGTGGCCACTATTCCATCAACCGTCCGTTCTATATCAGAAAAATTGGAAGTTCATGAGTTCATTTTTAGTAAAATTGAACCATAACCTGTCCATTCCAGTTCAAGATTGGTTTTGGTTTAGCTGGTTTCAATTCGTCTATTTTTAGTTTGGTTAGGTCAGTTTGGTCAATTCAACAAAAAATTTTAAAAAAATATTTCGATTTAGAATCGAAAACACTGCTTCATAATCAAAATTGACGATTCTGATTCTATAGGAAATGAATTGACTCTGAATCTGTCCTCTTCGGATCTTAGACCGGTTTTATTCCGAATTTTGACAGGACCAATTTCGGACCTGAACCGGCCCGTCCTACTCCAATTGAATGTCGTTGCAATAAGTTTGGTTGTCAATGGTGTATGTATATACATATGGATTGGATTGGCTATTATGCAGTACTCAAAGGCTACTATATAGGCAATATAAAATAAAAAAAAAAAGTTTTAGCTAAGCCAGAAATATATAAGTATGAATATGAAGTTGAGAAATATTCAAAAGATTGAGCTGTAAAAATGGAGATTTCTCAACTCCTCTTGTTTGTTTGATTCTTCTTTTATGCCTATGTATATATATAGTCAAAAGTTTTGAATTTCTAATATGTATATCATTCTGCCAAGTTCTGGACTAGACAAAATAGTCAACAAATATGTAACAAAATCAATCATAAAAATTCAAACCATGTTAAATGAGTTGCACTATTTTAGACATATTCAAAAGGTTCAGAAATTACTATTCAAAAAGCTGTCGAGACCAATGGTTTCTTTTTTTCTTTTTTCTTAGCAATATTATCATTAATAAATTTAAAAAGTTAGTTTTGTGTTGTAAAATCTCATTAAATTTTTGTGTAAAAATGTTGTACAGCGAGAGATTTCATGTCTGACTTCATTATACCGGATCAAATTCTCTTGTACTAACGTCAACCACCATGCACAAATGAAAATTACTCTCACATCTAATGTAGTTGAACACCACCAGAAAAGATATTATCATGGTTTGATTATCTTCATTATTCAAAATTAAACCAATGATTGTACTTTTTGACATTTGGGTTATTCACAGCTGCATACTATTCTCATGGGATCAAAATTTTTGACCAAATCACTGCAAATTTATGATATTGCCATAACAAAGACGGCACAGCAAACATTATCAAAATCATCATATTAGTTGTTATGTGTATAAATCTTAAAATTCAATTAACTTGGATTTTAGCCAAAACAAAAAAGTTCAAATGATAGTTCTTTATGAATTGTACTATTGCTTTGGTGTCTATATGTTTTACCAATATATGATTTTACTTTGAATGTTTGAAATTTAAAAATTGAAATGATTGATATATACTTTTTAACTTTGAATCAAATGATTAAGTTGAGAAATATATTTCTTTTAAATGTAATAATAAGATGGTATATAAAATTAGATTAATTGATACATACATTATTAAGTCCATTTCTTTAGCCTGCCAAAAATAAGTCATCCAAGAAAAATATTTCTCTCGACTCTTGTTTAATCATTTGATTCAAAGTTAAAATTTTAATAAATTAACAAGAGAAGCTTTCTTAAATAATTAGAAAAACATTTATTAACTCAAATAATTAACGTTAGTAAGGTAAGTATCCATTGTGTTAATTTGAAGCATGAATAAACACAAGTCTATATCTTACTTTTTATAGTTAAATATTAAATTAAGGATTTGGGGTTGCAAATAAACCAAATTAGGGAATATTGCTATTACCTCCTGTGTTTTAGTCTAATACACTACTTCATCCCTGACATTTGAAAAAATATTTATTCATCCCTAACATTTGCAACAGTTAACACTCATTAGTCCCTCTGTCATGGATGAAATAATACACGAATTGCAAATGTCATGGATGAATAAATATTTTTTCAAATATCAAGGATGAAATAGTGTATTAGGCCAAAACACAGGGGGAAAATAGCAATTATCCCACCAAATTATAATTTTCTCCTTTTTAAAAACTATGTTAATATCAAGTAATTATCCAATTTAAAAAATTAAACTATTCAATAAAATTATAAATTAAGTATATCAAAACATTTATACATCATTTGAGATATATGGCGAGAGATAAAAATAATAAGAAAGATGCAAGTATAGATGCATCGAAAAATTCACATGTTATTTTGTAATATTTCAAGAGGGATGATTGTGAGGAAAATGCGTCTAGTTGAGGTGCAACAAATTGGAATCCTTTACCATGTTGGACCTTCTAGAAAATGCATAAAAATTTTCAGAAAATTAAGATATTTACAAATGTATGCTATGCCATCGGCAATTTTTCTACAGTTTTTTTTTTTTTTTTTCTTTTTTGTCATTTTCAAGTACTATCCAACATCTCTCATTTTGATGGCCTTATAATACCCGTCAACAAACAACACTTTCATTTATACCTGGCTAGAACCCAGTTGACCTCTCTTTTTTGATCTCTTTCTCTTTTGCTTAGTAGTCAATTATGGAAACTGATCATGCCAGCCAAGAAAATTCAGAGCGGGTGAACCAAGATCAAGATCATGAACAAGAACAAGAACATGTTGGTGGTAGTCAAGTTAGATCATATGAGTGCACCTTTTGCAAGAGAGGATTCTCTAATGCCCAAGCCTTAGGTGGTCATATGAATATCCACCGCAAACACAAAGCTAAGCTCAAGCACTCCTCCTCTAATGATCAACCTCATCATCATCATCAACAATATGACATCTCAAAGAGTACTATTGCTCCTTCTTTTGCTCCTATCCCTACTAGCATATCACATCCGTTAATGGAAGCCAGGTCTAGTACTGAAGATAGATCGATCTCAATGATCAAATGGCCTTGGGTTCTAGCTCAAGAAAGTGATACCACTAAAAAGAATGAATCCCATGTTGGAGAAATCCAGCAATTGTCTTTGTTTCTTGATAAATCTTCTAGTGCTAAAGATCATCACCATCAGCAACAAGAAGAAGAACAACTGCCAAGCAACCTTCACGGAGGCACCAGTACCGAAAAGGGTCTTTCGTCAAGCCATGGATTGTCAAGTTCTGAGCTAGACCTTGAACTTAGACTGGGTCCTGAGCCTCATGACTCATCGCCGGCAAAGGGTACAAAAAGGTTTATTTGAACTTGCATAATCTATAGTTTCTTGATTTTGAAAGTATCTTGTACATCATTTGTTTATCCACCTTCAAATTAATATTAAAAAAAAATCTTATAATCTCATCATCATCTTGTTAATTAGAACATTGAATTTGATTCTTGTGTGATTATGATTAGTTGTTGAGTTTTTACAACAAGACAACATTAATTGTTTTCGGTCAAGGTTGTTTTTTGTAGGTTTATGCCGAATTATATGCTTGTCATGGTAGAAGCCATCCAAATATAAAATCCAGAGTATCTAGCTGTGGAACCCTAACTAATTATAGTAAAATCAAAATTCGATATGAATTTATTGATCATATACCATAAAAACAAAGAGAAGGGAAATGGGTAAATACATGTTACAACAAAGTTTAATTTTGAATAGTTTGAAATTAGGGTTCATATGTAATCCAAAAAAAAAATAGGGTTCAAAATTCATATATGATGAAAGCACCAAGCATGCAATATTAGATTGGTTTTTTTAGTATGTGCATTCACCATTCTTCTCTTTTGTTGTTTTGTTGTTTTCTGTCTTGAGAACACAGCAAATTAATTGTACTACCTAGCATGAAAGTACTATTCTTCATGCACAAAAACACAAGACTTCACTTATATTTTACATGAAGAAATTAATTAATAGATGGTCCTTATGAAATACAAAATTCACTCTATTTCCTTTTCTTTTACTCACCTTTAGGCTTGCTTTTCCTGTAGTGTTGCCCTTCTTGTGAATATAGATCATTGTATTTACTACTGGACATATACGGATTTTGTCAAGCAAATATTCCAAAACCATTGGACAATTAGCTTAGTAGCGGAGTGCACGTATAGTGCATGAAACATGCATCCATCTTTTACTTGTAGAGGTGTATTTATGGGCTTTGTGAAGTATATATTTGTTATAAATTTAATCATTAATTAAATACTAGCCAGTGTGTATGTTTTTGGTTTTACTTTTTGAACTAACTAATTAGAAATTTAGAATTGTTCATGAGAAAATATCTTCAATATCTTCAAATGTTGATAGTAAAACACAAAATATAGGCTGCTGTTAGATGTGGTATTTTAGTTTGGGATTTGTCTCTCTGGTTTGTTTTTGTATTGTTGTAGTCTCAGTTTTTTATCATTAGTGTTTCTCTTGGTTTGATTACAAAAATAAATAAATAAATAAAACACCAACATAAATATTGTTACAATTAGGGATGTAATTGAGTCAAGTTGAGTTGACACACTGCTAAATTTGAATTCGACTCAACTTTTAAATTTGAAGCTTGAACTCAACTAAAATATTTGTTAAAACTTGAGCTCGACTTGATTAAAATCGAACTCGATTTGACTCGACTCAATTAATTAAATAAATGTTTTAAATATTTAAAATATTTAAAGTTGACTCGAGTTAAAACTCGATTCGGTTCGATAAAATATATTTATAATTATACTAAAATAAAAGGATAAAATGGTAAATGTACACAAGTTAAATTAAATTTCTGAACCAATCGAGTTCAACTCAATAGCCTACTAGAGTAGTTCAAGTTCGAGCTCAATTCGACAATAATTGAATCGATTTCAAATATTTTCTAAATTAATTTTGAGTAGCTCTCGAGTTGAATTGAGTTGGTTATACTTCGGTTACAATAGCAACCAAAAAGGAAAAATTGACAATAATGATGCTTGCATAGGCAGGCAATACCGACATATATTTTCAATAATTTGGTACTTCAAGCCAGACATTACTGATATCATGTAGTACATTGAAGGGTCTATTAAATGTGATGAATGAATATTTTCAAAATTTTCGACCAATTTCCTTATTTTTTACCATTTCATGATGACCCATTTGTTTAGTTATTACCACGGTTTCTACTTGCTGTAAATTTTTACCAAGGAATTGAATGCAAATCTAGCAAGCTAGCATCTCTCAAGAAAATGCTAAAATTTTTAAATAGATCACTTGAAGAGGTGGTTGAGTTGTTTACACTCAATTGTGAGATAAATCCTGTTGAAAATTGAACAGCTTTTATCTTGAGTTATGGAGCATGCATGCTCAAGAGTTTCATATGAGTGATTGCATGTTGCAGTATAAGAGAGATCGTGAGTTCCAACTACAGGAGGATGCATAACCATGTAATTAGTCTCTTAATAAAACCCAGTTAGTCTAATACAAGTATTACAAAAAATGTTTAGCGTTAGTGTCGATCTAGGAGATTGCTTTTACCTTTGGTTTTTACTAATCTTTCACATTTCACCGCCATCTCTGCCCCCACATAAAATGGACATATATACATAGAACCAGAACTTGTATTTATAAAATTATAAATTATATTACTATGATTAGGTATTAAGTAGAAGTGTAGTGAAGTATGCTGCTGAAATTATCCGTATAGATCAATAGATTTAAACTTTGTTAATCCTACTAGATCCAATCGATTTGATTAGGTACTCACCATCTATTCATATTGTTCAACTCTTCAACATAAAATTTTTTTTAGTTAGTCGGGAGATCATATATATGACTTAAGTGTTGATGGACTACAATATAAGGGCAGTCTCTCATTTTATTAACGACAGTAGAAATTGAATCATCCATCTCAAAATGTCTTACCACTTAACTATTCCTTCACTGATTTTCAACACAAAATTTTACTGAACCTTAGATTTTAATTCTAGCAAAATTTGAGTGTCATTCTATTATATTTTAAATTTTTAACCTTAATTCCGTTAATAAAAATTCTTGCCTCCGCCCTTGATCATCAATACGAATTACATGCTATTATACATGTCTATGTTGAAGACATTTCATAAGAGTTAAACCAGGCTAAGATAAAATTTTGATTGATTTAAAAATCCTACATTATCTATATATACTATAAAGCAGGACACGGATTTCAGTGTTCATTATATAGTGAAATCCGTTCAATTTTAAAAAAAATTCAACTTTGCTATTACTGAAAACGGTGACGTTTTGATTGTTGCATAGGAAAGCGCCAAGAAATTAAGAAAAAGAAAACGTGCTAGCTCATGCATGTCCTTTGCCTTTTCTATTCAACTTCCATTATTTTTCTTTTATGCCCTTTTGCATTTGTCCATGATTGTGGCGGTTTTTTGTTCTTTTTTGTCATTCTATGATTAATTTGTCCGACCGAAATTAGATTATTAGATGAATAAAAATGTTAAATGAATGTTGTGTAATTGGATAGAATTATTTTTAAAGAAAAAAACATTAACATTAAAAAATTTAAAAAATGAATGTTGTGTAATTGGATTGAAATATTACAAATCTATTAAATTGTAATATTTAGTACCTATATAAACAAAATAATGTTTATATTATTTTTAGAAATTTCACTAAAATTTAATAAGAAAATGACTAACTTTAAATTAACAAAATTTATTTATCTAATAAATAATTATATCTATAAATTTTTCTAACAATTAGTTCATAGAATTTTTTATATAAACAAAATAGAAATTTTATAATTGTCAAATATTTATTAAATTTTAATAAAAATTAAAATTAATTAGTAATCATTATCTAATTATTAACTAAAAAAATATTTTTTTTTCAAAAATGGTGGATAGAATTTTTTAGAGTAAAAAATAGAAAATTTATTGATGAAATATAGTTTCAAAATAGAAAATTTACTTAGACTATACTATTAAATTAAAAATTATATCTTTTTACATGAATATAATAAAATATAAGTTTTGATACTTTTCATTTTCCATTTATAAAATTTAAAAATTGTAACTTCAAATAATTAGTAATTATATGAAATTATTTAATTCAAAATTAAAGTTTATTTTATAAAAAAGGGTCCAATAAAATAAAAAATCACGTGTGAAACAAGTGGTGTGCATATATATATATATATATATATTAAAATTATCTATTATTATAAGAATTATTTATTTTTAATAAATATTTTTTATTTAAACATTTAATACATATTTTTATTAGTTTATATGTTTTATAGTTGGTTTTATTTGATTCCTAAAAAAAAAAATACTCATTCCTTATGAATATAAAGGGAGTGGTGATTTCCATTAATGGGAAAATCACATTCTCATTTTCATGCTCATTTTTAGCCGACCAAACACTAGAAATCAGAATTGTTCATTCGGATTCCAATTCCCACTTTTATTTTTTTACCAAACAAATGGACCTAAGTAAATTATAATGTATTACTTTTTTTTTTCTTATGAATGATCAATTGGACAAATAATTTCATATTACACTTTGTTGGACTATGTTAGAGGGAAGAGTTGTGCGGACAAATTTATTAATCTTTTTCTTTATTTCAAAATGCAATTTGAAAAAATTAAATTTAAATTTTATGGTTAATACTTGAACAATTAAAATTTTAAATGTATAAACTATTATATATGAATGTATGAACAATTAAATTTAAAATACATACATGTATATGTATACATACACACACATATATATATACATACATACATATGTATGTATATGTACATGTACATGTACATGTATGTATACATATGTATGTATGTATACGTACATGTACATACATACATATGTATGTATACGTACATGTACATACATACATACGTACATGTACATACATACATATGTATGTACATACATACATATGTATATATATATATTTTTTTTTTTTTTTTTTTTTGCACTACTCAAAAATAAATCTTATCCCTACTATTTAATATTACATGTGAATTTTCTGTCCCCTACTGAAATTCAATCCTGAATTTTGCTCTTTGTATGCATTACAGTTAAGCCTTTTGGGACTATTAGTATATATTCCAACATTATATAAAAGGTAGTTTTTTTTAAACAATATAAAAGGTAGTTTTACTCCTACTTGGAATTCTTTTTCCTATATTTTTCAGTTAATTAATTAAAGGAATAGAAGAACGAATCCAAAATCAGCCTAAATGCCCAAGAAAATACTTGGTATGTTCTAAAATAATTATATACTAATATGTGCCAGTGATGAAGTAGTTAAGTGGTAATTTCTCTTTAAAAATATCTTCAGATGCAGATTTTAAATTCTACCGTCGTCAATTTAAAAATGGAGAATTGCCTCTTATTATACAGTTTATCAATATTTAGGTCATATAATCTTTCTATTAAAAAAATTACATAGTAATCTGTCATGGTACCAATTCCTTAGTCCTTAAACTATACATTTGAAAAGAATGCACACAGCTGTTTTAGGGAGAATTCAATTAATTGACAGTTTTTTCCTTTTTTTTTTTATTGGTATGTTATGCAGAATTTAGTAGTTTTTTTTTTTTTTTAAATATTGATACATGATCATTCATTCTTTCTACCATTTTAACAGTACATCTGCCATATTTTATAGAGTTTGATTTAATAATTTGCACTACTCGTCACTAACATTTTAATTGAATTTCATTATCTTTCTAAAAATTCAATATATCACTTCACTTGATACTTTCAAAATTTTAATTTTAATTCCAATAAAAGTTTTTTTGACCTTTTTCAGATCCAAAGATTTACTGGGACGCTGATTTGTATCCACACAGTGTGAAATACTAACATAACAGAACTGACATGTGTAGGTATCTGTAAGTACACTAGTAATTCTTCAAATGAAAAAAGATAAAAGACTGAAAATAAAAATTTAGAAATTTTAAGTGATAAATTGAATATTTAAAACAGTAACGAGATCTGATTAAAATGTTAGAAATGATTAATATAAATTATCCAATTTGATTTGTTGTATTTAGAATAATTTTTATTTTTTTTTTTTGAATACTAATATTTTTTGGCCAGGTAAACTAACTCTGTCACAGGTTCTTTTCTGGATTTGCTAGGCAATGTTTTGCTACTTTTTGTCGTAGTTAATCGTTTTTTCTGTTGCTGTCGCTGTTTATCTTTATTGTCATTTTCGTTTCTTTTCCTTTTCCAAGTTGACTCTGTCATGTATGTACAATGTTTATTGTTTGTTACTCTTATATATAGTGACGACAAGGAATTGCTTTGCCATTTGTGTTAAGTAACATAGAGTCACACAAGGAATCAAAATGGGTGTTTAAATAATTTTTCCTTTGATTAGCTGGCTTAACAAATTTTTAAAAGTAATAGTTGAAGCATTCATAATTAAAGTATGAATGGATTTTACCAACAATTGACAGGATCAACTGGTACGGACTTGTTCCCGCTTAATCGAGCTCTCAGGCTTTAGTTCTGGTGTATACAACCGTATTAAAATTAGTTGTTGGAAAACCTTTGCCGCCCTTGTGGTCAATACATATTATGTTTTCAAGCACAATTTTTTTTAATTAATTAAGTTTATCCATGCCTAAATTATCTTATCTTCTTATTAATTAATAGAGAGTAGATTATATAGGGATAGCATTTTCTTAGTCAATTTTGTGTGCACATACCGTCCAGTTATGTGGTTATATTGCACCATTTGGTGAGTTAAGCATAAGCTGATATTTAGCCAATTTACTCCTTTCATATCCTTCTTCCTCTTTGTATGTGTTATATAATCTACACTATAAATTTAATCAACTTAATCTTTTAATATGAACACTATATTTAATTCTCTTGCGGTCAATCCTCAAACCCTTCTGCTAAATTTAGAAAATAAATGCATTTATAAGTATGCAAATGAAAGTATGCTCATTGCTGCAGTGAAGTACTGCTGAGAAAGCAAGAAGCACTTTTTTTTTTTTTTTTTTTTTTGAAAAATTGAAGAAACTTTATTTATCTCAATAAAGTAAATAATTAGAAAGCATTAACACAGTACAGATCTTAAGCTTAGACTCATCTGCAACAATCATAAGAAAAACACTAAAAGTAGCTCGAACAATCGAAAAAGATGTTGGTTACAATTAACACAAAGTACTATTGCCTCAATCATCATCAACGTATATAGTTTCTTGCTGAAACAGCCCACCAAACAGCTTCTTCACTTCAGGCTTTGACTCTGTCTCTTTGGCCTTAGGCTGCTTTGGCTTCGGCTTTGTCTCCTCTTTCGGTTTCAAGGAAGGGAATCTAGGAGCAGGTCGTTTAAAAACAGCTTTCTGTCCAGGTAGAGAACGAGCCTTGGCTTGTCCTCTGACAGTAGCAATCTGCACCTGTGGCTTCTCACCACTTGTTGTCTGAACTGCGGTTGCAAACTGTGAACTAAGTTTGTCCCAAGAAAATCCTGCACCGATGTCTTTCGCTTTGCTCAACAGGTCCTCCATTGAAGTCCCTGCAGCTTCTGCCTTTTCTTGCACTTCTTCAGCAAGACTAGAAGCTTTAGCTTCTTGCTGTGAGAGCTTTTTCACTTCCTCTCCAAGCTTCTTTGCTGCATCAGCTGCTTCGCGAGCTTTCTCTGCAGCTGTCCTTGCTTCTTCTTCAGCTTTTGCTTTTGCAATTGTTTCTGCATAAATTTTTCTTCTTCCATCTTCAGGAATGGCACTAATTGCAATCACCATTTAGAAGATTAGTGAACATTGTTATCTGGGCAATGCAAGAGATTACAATATAGAGATTAGAAGGTTTCAGAACCACATATTTAATTACCTGAAAAGCTCAGCCACAGGCTTTAAAGTTGCTGATGGATTGGTTAAAATTTCCACCACCTAGTTTATGACATAAATATAAACCAACCATAATTTTTAAGCCATTCAGCAACTGGCGAATGTTGTTGAGTTATACATTTTCCCATTATGCTTGAAGCAAATATTAGCTCTATAAAATAAATAGTCATGATTACCTTATTTTCTGCGACAGCAGTATTTGAGAAAACTTTTGCCACTACTAATGCTATCTAGGACTTAGCCACCTAATAATGAGAGTAAAAGGGTAACAAAGGATAAGAAACAGAACGCAAAGAACAATCATAATGATGTGAGGCCATCTTTCCAAATGCCAACTGATTTCTTTTAAACCAAATGCCCCACCACATGTTTCTTTGGAACCAAATGCCTCACCAAACGTTCAATTGTAGGTATTACATATATTGAGCATCTATGCAAATCCCCTATTTCTCCTCTGCTTTCATCTTTTTCCATGGCTTCTATCGATATATTTTCTCTTTTTCCTTGCCTAAAATACTCCTTACCAGGAGCAAAAAGTAGAACTCTTTATCCCCAATTTGCAATAAATCTTGCAAATCAATCTTCACCGACCGATTCCCAGGCAAATGAAGAACCCCTTCAACCAAGCACCCATTTTTACCAAGAAATCTTCTCCTTGCAGCTTCACAAATCCTGCTTCAACGTCGTTGCTGGTTGCCCCCATTCTTGGATACGTTCCTCTTCCTCATTTTCTTGATCTCCCTTTCCTTTCTTCTTCTCTCTTTTTGATTTCTCTTTTCTTTTTTTTTTATTCAAGTTTAGTTTGAACTTGATAAATGAAGAGGAAGGGAATTAGAGACAAATAAGAAAAAACCCTAATTTTTTTTTTTTGTTAGTGGAAAGTTGATGTGGCATATGTCTCCAACAAGTTCATATGTGGCAATGATGTGGCGATGAGTCATGCTTGTTTTGGAGACGAAGTGTTAGCTGACCGACATGTCAGCATTTTCTGTCTGGTTTGACGGAGTAGCACTAACGTTGTGCATTTTAATTAGTTTTAGGACTTGATTGTAAAAAATTTTTCTTATAGGACTTAATTGTAAAAACGCAATATCTTCTAAGACTGACGTTGTTGTTAATCAAAAAAAGAAAAAACATAAACAGAACGAAATTGTGTTCTAGTGGTTTGTTAAATTGAAGGTCATCCAATCAAATAGAATCAATTTAAAATGAAATTTAAACATGGGTGATTTCCAATATACATTTTTCATATAACATGGATTGTAAATTCGATAGAAATTACTTTCACATGACAACAAATTACTCATTGTTTTGCATAGAAACTGGAGAGAAACAATAGAAATTTGTGAATAGCCCGCCACACATATAGCTTACAATATTTTCCAAGAAAAAAGGCCTAATTTTAGCCAAGCAAAATCAGAATATATATATATATATATATATATATATGTATGTATGTATTAAGGTTACAGCTTTCTTCTCCTATAAAGAATTTGATTAATGCAGAAAAAATTTGTTGTGTCAAAAAAATTGTATAATCCACACATTAATGAAAAAATTATATACAAAATCTACTCCTTTACGAGCTATATATTTTCCTAGATTTTTTTTTTTTGTCGTTTTGTCATATCACCCTATACATTGTTGGGGATTTGTACTACACAGGTTAGGTTTGCAGGAGGAAAGATTGGTATGAGATAAGCAACTTCAGTCTTTTTCATAAGTTGCTGCGTATTCTTGGATCCTTTGCTTTAGGTTCTGCAATTAGGAAAAATAAAAAAAAAAAGAATCAACATACAAAAACTTGAAGCAAGAGAGAGGCAGGAGTGGGAAAAAAAACTTTCAAGGTTGAAATCACCTTCAGTTCTTCATGGAGCACAACAAATATCTTTTTCAACCATTTGTGCCTCTGCAAATCATCATTACAATAAATGAATAAAATTCAGTAACAGAATAAATATACAAAAAGAAAGTTACATTAGCACATCAACTGCTTAGGAATTAACTCATCATAACCGTAAAGAAACGAGATACTAGCCGCTTAATATTGTTCGATCCTCTCAAATATAGCCCTATCATCTTACACGAAGTTGCTTACTAGTTGACTGAATGGAACATTTATAAAGTACCTTGCTACATAAGAAGTCCGGAATCAAGTTTTTGGAGCAAGGAAATCACAGCTTAATCTTCTCATATTCACTCATGAAAATACCACATAAACTTCATCCTCTACTCCATGATCTTAGCATCAAAACTTTTTGACTCCGTTAATTCATTACTTTAAATAACAAACAGTTGCTTTTGATGAAAAGATGTGTCATTATTTTCAATATAATAAGACACTACCAATGTAAAATTCCTTCTGATTCAAGACCATCTAACCAAGCAGATGAATAAAAATGGAAAGTAAAGGATTTCCCCTAATTTAATTTCTCCAACACCTTTACCATAATTAGTAATTCTCATTCAAAGTCCCAATATTCGGACCTATGACCTTAACAACCAGGACAGTATTAAACTACAAGAATAGAAAATCTGAAAATGAAAATGCATGACGGCAATGCCAGTTTGATAGATGTGTACATAATGGATTGTGCAGATTAATCAGTGCTCCATTTAGTTAATTTGTGTTCTTCTCAAAAGATAAAAGAAAAAAAAAAGGAAAAAGAAAAAGGTAACTAGGTAGTCTTAAAGGTAACTAGGTATTCTTTCTTATTATAATATTTGCTCCATAACAGATAAGATATTCAAAATTACTAGAGCAAAAGGTCCAACCAAAAGGTGACCTGATTACATAACCAACTTCAGAAGTGCAACATGTAAAATAATCCAAAGCTAAATGAATGGACACCTTGGAGGTCCAAATTGTCTAGACTTGAATGTGCAGAAACAATGCATCTTAACAAAACTCACGCCCCCAAGCAACAAGTTTGGTTTCAACAGCATTACCTGAACTAAAAAAAAAAAAATTACTACAAGCTGTGCCTTACAATTTAAGCCTATAAACTACCCATAATCATACCAATTGTAGCTTTCATCATCAAGTCTATGATATATTTTCCCATTCACAAAGAACACGACAAACTGGAAAATGTGCATTGTAACACATGCCATCAGTTTAAAGATTTACTTTCAAATTTAAAGTACCAAAAATATAAGGCATACCGCTCCACACTGACGATAGGATTCGTTCAATTGAAGCAAGAGCTTATGATATATGTCCATATCCCTGCTTTGTGCAAATTCAAGGTCCTTTCCTAGTTTTTGGAAATCATTCCTACATATAACAGAGATAATGTTAATATAATCACAAAGTCATCCTAATAGCACCAGATAATACAAATGAAACCAGATTAAAAATTTACTAATGCCTGGAACAAGAATGAAAGATACCCTTATATTACCTGTAGGTTTCCAGGATCTTGTTCAAGGAGCAGTAACTGTCATACTTATCACGGTATTCCTGAACATATTCTTTATACCTGAAAACATTAAAAAAAAAAAAAACATGATTTGAATTTTATGTTGTACAAATATGTGATTATATTCCAGCAACATCAAAGACAACAAGCTATCTATGGAAGCCAATAGCATCATCTAATGCAAAGATAAACACGAAAACCTACTGAGAAAAATCCTTTATTGGTCCCTTGAGCTCTGGTACATCCTTTTCATATTTTGAATAAGAACCATCTTCCTCAGATGAAGATTCCCTCCTCTTTCGAGCATTATTGACTTCAGCCGGAATTGTATCCTTTTGTCCATCTACCAAGTCAGGCATCGTATTAGATGTCTGTATTTTACTTTCCTTCATCAAGTTGGAAGGCAGTCCACGTTTAGAGTCATGCAGTGACTGTATATTGGCAGGACCTCTTTTATGGCTTTCTCCATAGCCTTCCAGACTATTTCCTAGCTTTGCACTGGCTTCATTCTGTCTTAATCTACTATTTGTATCTGCCAACTTGCTGAAGTGAGATCCAACCTCAGCATTATCTACCCTTGAAAGATGTAGTGGATGAGATTGTGTAAACTTATGGTGAGATCTTGTTACATCTTCAATATGATAATCAGGGGTTCTCTTAACCCCAGTACCTAGATTGGATGGAGAAGGCTTTCCTGAGTCCAATGTTGCCTTTCCAGCAGGTTTTGCCTTACTTAAATCCGAGTTACAGTTATCTGAAGTGCTTGGTTTGTTCTCTGACTTCTTAAATGAACCCTTCCTGTCAAATTGCTTTTTAACTGGTTTTTCCTCAAACAATGGTTCACGAAATTCTCCTAACTCCAACTCTGAAAGCTCTCTTTGGAGGCTTCTTCCACTGACAGCTGGGTATTTTTCCACATCAACTTTGTTGTCATCCTTAGGTGAAGATCCAATGTGCAAGTTTGTAGCTTGTGCAGCATCCTTGAATTTCCCAAACATCTCACCCTGTTTCCTGTAGTGGGAATCAAAGGAAGTTGAATGTCTGCCACCAGCTCCACTTTCCTTGGAGTTTCTTGCCCTCTTTTTCTCCTTTGCAGACTTATCCTCGTTTGGAGTGTCTCTAGAAGCCTTTTCTCTTTGGATGGGAAAATCTTCATGAAAAGTAGGACCCTTTTCAGAAAATTTATGACCACGCCCTGATCTCTCAGAGTGTTTGGATCTCCCAGTTGAATCAGAAACTTTTGTTCGTGCATTTTTATCAGAAGACCTTCGCCCAGGTTGCTGAAAATCTGAACTAGGATTTCCATTCAATGCCTGGTCATATGCCTTATGTGAGCCAAAATCTGCATTCCCTTCCCTATCAGCTCTACTCGTCACTTGCATGGCGGGGCCCCTTAAAGTGTCTTCAATGTTTCTGTTGAAAGGACTCTCAGATACCTGGGCATTTCTACCCTCAGAAGTAAGTGGTTGAGCCACACTGTCAGCTTTCAATCTTTTGGGACGGTCAGATTTCTCATCAAAGTGCTTCACTTCAGGGCTCCTTCTGGACTTACTTTTGGATATCCTCTCAGAACTGTCAGAAGTCTCATGCCTAAAGCTGTCCCCAGCTATATTTTCATTATCATCAAACAGTGTTCCAATGAAATTTTGGCGCTCTTGGAAGGCATCATGATCAGAGAAAATGGACTGAGCTCCTTCCACATTTTTGTCACCTTCTTTGTTGGGCAAAAAATTATCGTTTGTGGCTAATTCAACGTCCTTCTGATCATCAGCCAAATCTTTCTCAATGTCGACAGCATCAGATTCATGGCCCTCGACATCAAGTTCAGCAGAACCAGGACCATCAATGTCAACTGCATCAGATCCTTCACCATCTTGCTTCTTATCTGTCCCATTCTGCACGGATCTCCATGGATCTGGTGATGACAAGAAACCTGGTTCAGAGGGCTGTAACTTATGCTGGGGTTCTTTGTCATCATCACTTAAAATATCCACATCCTCATCGGAGCCCTGTTTACTGTTGGATGAAGCATCACTTTCACTGTCACTGCTACTCCCACTTCCACTCCCTACTGGGCTTCTACTTCTGCTCCTGCTTCTACTGTGGCTTCCACTATCAGTCCCACTGTCACTGCTGTCACTTTCACTATCGCTGTCACTTCCACTTTCACTAGAGCTGCCTGCCTGCCCCTCACTATTGTCAGAGATTTTTTTCTCACCAAATAAATCAGAAGAATGATGTTGGTTATCAATTTTTTCTAATGCATTTGAGTCTTCTTCAACTTTAGAGTTTAGTTGAGCATGTTCCTCAAATCTGACAGCAGGGCTTTTCTCAGCAAATTTTGATTCAGGAGCTGGCCTACCATCATGATTGTCTTCAGGAACAAGTGTTTGCTGACGATTTTCTTCAGGAGAACTAAGAATATAGAAAAAAGAAAAAAGAAAAAAAAATTATATGATGAAGTGCTCCGATATAGACACATAAATAGATGGGCTCAAAAGAAGTCACAAAAAAGAATTTTGTGCAAATTATTTGATTGTGCATTCACTGTCATCAGCTTTTGCAAAGGCAAAAGAGCATGAACTAAGATGTATCCTGAAGCATTATTTGATAGCAAATACAAATTGCTAGTCAAAACACTAAAAAAAAAAAAAAGAACTCGAGCTGAACAGATTAAGAAATGAAAAATATTGGGAAAAATTCCCATAAATGCAACAGCCAAAGTCCAACAACATCAAGGGGAAAGGGGCAAATGATTCACATCTATAAAACAAGATCCTACTTGGAGATTGAGTATAAAGTGGTTCTTTGTTCTAGCCAGACCAATTCTTAGTCATATAGAAATGCCAAATGTTTTCACCCAACACTACTACTAATTATCTTAGTTTATTTTCATGCTTCTTGATGAACTGTTAAATCCTAGAATCAATTGAAACAGAGAACAAAACGACCATGTTGACGTGAACATGATACCTACCTTCCACTTTCAGATGAAGGTTTCTTGAAGCCTTCCAACTCTACTCCTGGTTTCAAGATATATCTTCCTGGAGCTTGGAAAGTTGCAATCTATGCTCAAGATTAAATGGAAAGAAATAAGACATATATTATTCTTAAACTAATAGCAGCCAGCAGTTCAACCACTTACTTTTTTAATAATGGGCTCTATCTTCTTAACAGAGTTTGGAATTTTCTCGCCAATAGCTTTCTCCAAGGCCTATGATGCAACAGATCGATTATTTAATAAGCCATAGAAACCAGTGATGTGGTGGTTAAAAAAATAAAACAAATTAAGCACAATGTAACAAATTGAAGAAGTTGCAAATAAAATGAAATAAATTTTCAACCAAAAGTATTTCAATTTTCAAAATATGTTCACTGTTCCAGCCGTTCACACCTTCATGGTAATCCCTTTAGGATTTTCAATCAGTATGGCGATCAACATGCTCCGTAGATCTGTTGGTTTAGTCCCAAAATTCCCTTTGTGCCCTGGTTTCTCATGAACAGTACTAGAAGCCTTAGTCTGGATTTCTTTTTCTGTGTTAGTGACGTTTTCTTTACTTTTCATCTGGATGGGTGTCAGTTCTTCTGTGTTAGTGACATTTTCTTTACTTTTAAACGGAGATGCTGGAGTGGCAGATCGCTGAGGTGTAGATGGTAGAGGTGATGACGAAGGCCTTCCCTTTCCACCAGCTGCTGAAGAAACTCCGGATTTAAAGGTAGATTTGGGGACTGCAATTGGTATAGGTTAAATACTAATAAAATGACATAGCAGAAAGAAAAGCACTGCTATAAGGAAAGAAACAAAATTGTCACCATCTTGTAACAAGCTTAGATTTCTAAACTTCTCCTCAGAATATATCCAGATAAGCTATATTTTTCAATCAAATGTAACTCTGCAAATGTACCTGGTGGTGGCTCAACTTTCTGCTTTTTATATGGAGGCTGTTTTCGCTTAAAGGGCATCCTCCAAGGAGTAGCTGCAAACGAGGGAGATGATACATTAGACATCTGAACCCCAGAAATTAATGTCACTAAAATAATGAGCCCATATCCAATGAAAATTATCATAAAAATTCAGTCATCAATATTCCTATGATGTTTACTGATTACATCTTTCCTGAACAACATGCTGTTGAACAAATGCGTGTGCATTTGACACACCAAAAGAAGGTACAAAATTTAAACTTACACTCAGCAAGTGCCAACTGCTTAATTTGATTCTTCATGGATGGGTTCTCCTGATCTAAAACAATAGCTCTGTATCATGAAGAAAGAGAGAAGTTATACTTAAATAGCACAAGGGAAAGAAAAACATCCAAGCATTGTTGATGCAAAATTATTCAGATTCAATTACTGCCACGTGCCATCTAATCATCTTTTTAAGTTTGGTAGAACTTCTGAACAAATACGGAGAGTGAACAGAGAAAACCCAAGGAAAACCACATCTTTGAAAAGACTACCTCATAAAGGACCTGAACCAGAAGAGCTATTTATCCAAAGAACAATCTTCGAAAACAATATAATATACTCCAGAAATTGACCATAGTAAAGCCTAAAACTGCCAAGAATACTTACGGACTAACATGCAGCCCCTACAATCTTGAAAATCACTATTTATGAAAAGAAAAAGTATAGATTGTAGAACATCTACACAAAATAGCAAAGGATAAAGCACAAGCTGCAACAAATTACCAAAAATTCTAGCATAAACAACTTTTGTGGCCAAAGACAGATTCTAAAGATACTAATTCAAAACCAAAGATGAGGAAGAGAAAGGGATATGATTCTGAAGATCCACGATTGAAGTAAAATCTGCGAGTCAGTCCACAGTAAATGCACCGCATGAATTTGCATACGCATCTGAATTACCCTATTCATGCAAATGTACATCAGACTTGGACCATTATGAGAAATATCCATAAAACATATATCAAAAAGTCATTAACATGCATAGAAAGATGTAATGGAAACAAGCTTAAGAAAAACAAACATGTGAAAAATTCAAAACAAATAGCAAAAACAATTCCTTAGTTACATCATTTGACATACTTGCGTGATTTATTTTTGCGTTCAGCTTCCTCTGATAGCTTCTTTACATGGTTCTTGGTAGATTCATCTAAGATACGTTGGACGTTCACCTTACGCCAGGCAGACCCAGATTCAACGAGCACACCATTTCCATCTTCACCACTTTGACGTTCTTCATAAATGTCACATAGATCCCCGAATTCCCTTGACCAGGTAAATCTGAATTCTTTACTTCCCACATCAATGACCTGATACAATATAAGGACATTTGATTGAGAAGTGACAAGTTAAAACTATCTGCCAGACTCAATCCACATAACTCTTGAAATAATTGAAAAAATGCTCAGATAAGTATTCTGTGCTTGACTGAAAATGAAACCAAGTACCAAAATGCTCAATCAAATCAAACCTATGAAAGCGCAAATGATACACCAATATGGCAAAGTTCCCACCTAAAGTCATACTTGTGGTAAAAATGCATAAAGCTAGGCCTAGCCAACATATTTACAGTAGCAAGATTCACCCAGTTGAAGTTAAGAAGGCATCTCCACAAAGACAATCAATGAAATTAATCAATTATTCCATAAGACACAGATGAAAACACAAATGCAACAAAACTCCCACTTTAAAATCATGCCCCTACAACTAAATGCATAAACAAGTTGCATCTAGCGGATATTTCAGAGTAGGAAAGCAAACAAAGCAATCCTCACCCAAAGGAAGATACATTAACAAACTCATTATTCCACTAAAACAGTACATAGGATTGACCAAATTTTCACTAAAGCCACCACTGTTGCTAAAATAACCAACCAATTCTGTCGAATTGAACAGTATATTCCACTAAAACACCCGACCAGCAGTACCCATTTGCCCAAGTGAAAACAAGCCAAAACAAAAATAAAACTGGAATAAAAAGGCAAGCTTTAGCAAAACCCAGTAACAATAAACTTAAAAAGTAGTTAAAAAAAACTCACATTTCCAACATTATTACTGCACATAGAATCAAATTTAATTCTAGCAGAGCCACCTTGAGCTTCAACTTTCCTGATCTCATCAACCAAATCAGGTGCTAATCTTATAATCATTGCAAAAGCAGGCGGATTATTCCCAGGAATCAGAGAGAAAGTCTCTTCAACTGCTGTTGCTGCTGACGCAGAACTAGTGGGGACAGAGCTCCGACCCCGCGGATTGGAACCCACACCCCGTCCTCCTCCGCCACCACCGAGGGAGAGACGGGAGTTATTATTAGGCGTGGAAGACCGGTGGTGAGGTGGGGGCGGAGGGAACGAAGAGAGACGCCCTCCTCTACCTCCGCCGCCTCCACGGCCACCGAGCTTGGAGGAGCCACCGTACATTGGTAGCAGGTCAGCTAAGCAATTGTCAGCTATTAATTTCTTTATATGAGTCGGTACTGTGAAATTTATGAATATATGTATTCATATGCACACATATGTTGATATATGCTTTGTGGGTATATCCATGGAGAGATATAGAGCGGTGTCTGGGTGTGGATTGGATTGGGGAAGAAGGTACAGAGAGAGTCAGGGATAAGAGAAAAGTTGCAAAATAACCCACCCAGAAATAAACAATTTTTGTTCAAAAAAAAAAAAAAAAAAGAAATAAACAATTTCTTTTTCAATGCTTAATGAAATAATCTTACTACTACTTGCTCAAAAATATTGTAGAAAAATATTTTTTTACATAATAAAATATAATAAAGTTTTAAAATATTTTATTATTATATATGATTTAAATAATTTAATAATCATTTAAAAAAATAATAAGTAATAAATATGTATTTCAAAATAAAGTCTTAAAACATGATAATGCTTACAAAATAGTTATTTTGATGCATTAAAATCTTTTAGCAAATAGATTTTGAAATAGTTGTCTTGTCTAATAATGAAACTTTGGTGTTTTCAACATTGAAATTTTTTTAAAGTAACCTGATTTGTTTCAAAAATAAATTAATATAAATCGATTTATCATTTTAGCGTAAAAAAATAACCTACTTCATATCAGTTAATTTTTTTTTTGGTCAGTTAATAGAATGTAACTTTTTGTTATTTAAAATCCTGACTTTGCTTTTGAATATAATTATTATCATACTTATTTCATATCAAGACGACTGCTACATACTCATTTGATAATTGAGAATGATAAACATTTTACCTGAAATCAGAAAATAATTGGTAAGTTGATATTTATGAAATAAATTATTGTCACTATAACATTTAATTTTGAGTAATCTCAAGCTTCTTGAACTCCAAGAGAAAATTATTGATCATAATTCATAAGGAAAAAAACATAAAAATTGTGTCGAAAATCTTAATGAAAAAAGTAAAATTAGGAATACATATAATTCTTTCAATATGATGCCACTAAACCTACTAATTTTATTAAATTTAAAATAAGTTATTTTTTTTTTTGAAACCTAAAATAAGTTATTATGTTGTCCAACTACAAGTTATATTCGTTAATAATCATAATTAAATAAAAAATATACTTTTTAATAATTAAAAAAATTATAATTTTTATTTTTATTTTAAATCGTTAATTTATGGATTAACACTTCAAATTTGCTTCATTTCAAGAAAAAGCTCAATTGTAAATAAAAAAATTCTTTAAGGCCCATTTTGCATATACAATGCAACAGAAAACAGGGAAAAAAAAAAATCAAATTCGACACCTTAACGACCCGTATTTCCAACAAGTGTTCGGAAAACGCCCGTATTTCTAACAGGTATTCGGATTCGGGTTAAGACTTAAGACAATAAAGCAAAAATGTTCACTATAAAATCAAAAAATCGAAGTCATAGGAAAGTCTGAGCTCTCTCTCTCAAAGATTTTCCCTTTCTTCAAGCAAACTCAAATCACGGACAAAACATCAAAACTCATATCCATCGATCCCTCGAAAACCCACCAACCAATCATGCTTTCAGGTATCGGTTCCATTAGATTATTGTACTTTCCTTGATCGTTTTCTCTTTAATCTTATCATAAATTATTAAATGTAGCAGCTTGATTATTGTTTTGGTTTTTTTTTTATTGTTTTATAAACTGGGTCATCGTTATTTTTTTGGTTTTTAATCAAAAAATTTTATCTTTAGTTTGAGCTAAGTACTGGGTGATTTGAGGTATTGAAGGAAGTCCATGACAAGTTAAAGGGTATTGTTAAAAACTAAGATAAGATGTGCCTCTTTAATGATTATGTTATGTTGGGCTTTTGATATTTTTCGAATGGTCCTTTTTTTTTTTTTCAGGTATTGGTTTTTAGTCTTATGGTAAGAGGAGCTGAGTACATTATTGCTTAATGTTGAACTGTGCGTTAAATAATAGGTTATTAGTGTAGTTTGCAATTTTTTTTCATAATTTTGAGGGCAGCTGACACAGACAAGTTCTCTTGTTGTGCTTTCATTTGTGGTTAATTTGTGAGGGTATATGTGTTGCTAGATTTTCTAACTGAGGGTTGATGCATCATTGGAATTGTACTTGTAAAGTTTGATTCTAAATTATGGTGGCTTAAATGAATTATTGCAGTGAGTGTAAAATGGCAAAAGAAGGTCTTTCCAAGTGTGGAAATCGACACAAGCCAGCCCCCTTATGTTTTCAAGTGCCAATTATTTGATCTAACTGGAGTGCCACCTGAAAGGCAAAAGATCATGGTTAAGGGTGGTTTACTTAAGGTACTTATCTTTTTTTTTTTGGTTTTATTTAGCTTAACGGCAATGATCAATTATCTGCTTCAAAATTTTTCATGACACTTCAATAGCTATTTTGTAATGTATATTTACAATTGCAGTATGTTCTTATTGAAATTACTATCACATTTCTTGACTTATTCTTTAATAATGCAGGATGATGATGATTGGGCAACAGTAGGAGTTAAGAAGGTGAATGATCTTTTTTGTGATTTTGAAGCTATGTCATTCGTTGATTTTAATATTCTTGGTGGCATTTGATGTTGAAATAATGATGTATATTTTTTCGATTATTGTTTTAGGGTCAAAAATTGATGATGATGGGAACTGCAGATGAGATTGTGAAAGCCCCAGAGAAGGGCCCTGTTTTCATGGAAGATCTTCCAGAAGAAGAACAAGTGGTTGCTGTGGTAAAGTTCATCTTCTTTTTTTTCCCTGATTTATGAATTATTGTGCGTCATTTCATGGGTACAACCTCCCAGGGGCTGTACAATTTTGGCAGCCACATGATTTTATGTATTAGTCGTGTTGTAGAATGCATTAATGGTATTGTAAATATGGAGAAAAAAAAAATCTAACCATGCAGAGAGGAAATTCATTTTTTTTTTCTGTGTTGCTCGTTTTTCATTGCTTATTCTCTTTGGTTCTTTTTTTTTTTTTTTTTTTTTGATCCATTCATCTCTTTGATTCTATACCAATGAAGAAACTCTTAGTCTTTGCGATTAAGTGAACATTTTTCATATACTCACTCAGTTTATGGTTTTCTTCCTTTTTTGCCATTTGTAATAATTTTACGTAATTTGGGTGGTCGCCCGAGCTGTGAGTCTTGAAGCCAGAAATTGTTTGCCAAGTCTACTTATGTGTCACTTTGTATTTTTTAATTCCTGTAGTTTAAAAATATATATGTCCGGTAGTGAAGTCAATGTTTGCTGCAAAAAGAATATTAACACTAATTATCTTCTTCTTTTTTTTCCTCATCCATCTCCTTTAGCTTTTCTGCAAGTATTTTCCTGATGTTGTTTTTGCTCTTAGGGTCATACTGCTGGTCTGTTTAATCTGGGAAATACCTGTTACATGAACTCTACAGTGCAATGTTTGCATTCTGTTCCAGAGCTGAAGTCTGCTTTAGTAAAGTAAGTTCTCTTCTTTTGCTACTAAATGCATTTTTCAATTAACAGTCTCTGAGTGGCAGAATAGATAGTGATTTTCAGATTAGTTAACATATTACGCTCAATGTGAATTTTTGTCAGGTATCCATCTGAGAGGAGAAATGATTTGGATCAGACATCTCATATGCTGACGGCTGCAACTCGTGAACTGTTTAATGAACTTGATAAAAGTGTCAAGCCTGTGGCACCTATGCAGTTTTGGATGGTTTGTTTTCTTATTTGTTTTGTCACATATAATTTTCAGCATTAGGTTTGATGGGGCTTTTTCCTTTAATTTTTTGTCAAAAAATTCACGTTTGAAACTTTTATGGATAAAATCATTAGGCAATTGGTATTTGCTGTCATGCACCTTGCTTGCTAAGATACAAGGAGGATGAAAAGTAGAACACTTTTTTTTTTCTATTCGCAGGTTTTGCGCAAAAAGTATCCACAGTTCGGCCAGTTGCATAATGGTGTCTTCATGCAGCAGGTTCACATATTTAGTATCTGCCCAGTGCAAGCAATAATCTAACCTATTTAATTTTGCTGAGATGTTGATCCAAATGATTGAAAATATTTGGCAGGATGCTGAAGAATGTTGGACGCAACTTTTATACACTCTTTCACAGTCTCTTAGACCACCAAATCCCAGGTACTTTTGGCCTTTTTTTAATGATTGTATGAATAACTGACCTCGGATATATGACAATGAATTTAGCTGTACAGAAGTTAAATTTTCTATATGATTGATCTCCTTGTTACTAGTTTTTCTCAGTGATTGATCTCCGTTCTACTAGTTTTTCTCAGTTCAACTTGCTATCTAGTTGAACGGGGATTAAGATAACTTCATTTAAGATAATATTTAATGAAGCTTGGATTTAGGTCTTTTTGCATAAGTTAGTTTTTTTTAGTATTATTTTTTATTTAATAATTCCATCCTCTTTAACTTTCCTGCAGTGAAAATCCAGATACAGTGAAGGAACTTTTTGGAATTGATCTTATAAGCAGGTAGATATCCTAAGAAGCATTAGTTTGAATATTGACATTGGTGGTATTATGTCAACTAGTTGATCGGTATTCGTGCATTGTAAGCAATAGTGGTTGTTTCCTGTGTCTAAAGATGGTAATTTTTGCAAAAATTTTGATGTTGATAGGATCCATTGCCAAGAAAGTGGTGAAGAGAGTTCAGAGACAGAATCGGTTTATTCACTTAAGTGCCACATATCACAAGATGTGAACCATTTGCATGAAGGACTAAAACATGTAGGTTTTTTCTAGCAATTTGCTTACCAATATCAATCCTTTTTTTTCCCTTGTGTGACATAAATGTGTCACACTTTTAAATTCTGTATGTCAATGCTCTTTCATGTTTTGCTTTTGCATTACTTGCATTTACTGTCTCTTTCTGAGTCTCTTGTGATGGCAACCATCTCTTTTCTCGATGCTGTTATCGTCTTTCTTCCTTGAAATTTTTTTGTTCTTTTTATAATAAAAGAAATGAATCCCAGTTAGTGGTGACATTTGTAATATTCTACTAAGTCTTCTACTATAGGTGTTTTCTCTACCTATTACTTTCTATTCTTCTGCCTGCACCGTACTTTTGATTTTTTGTATTCCTTATTACTTTTTCGGCCATGAATGTATCTAATCCTGTGATATTACATGAACATTATGATCTCATCAATTATATTGGGTGGGTTGTACAGGGTTTGAAATCTGAGTTGGAGAAGGCATCCCCTTCCTTAGGGCGTAGTGCAATTTACTTGAAAGAGTCTCGCATCAATTCCTTGCCAAGGTACCAGGTTCCTATCTTTGACTTTTGAGTTTGTTACAAATTTTTTTTTCTCTGTCCGACAGTGTGATCTAATTCACTGTCAATTTTTGGCAAGATGGTTTGATAATTAAAAATTAACTGTTTTAATTTCATCATTGTGCATTTTCAAGGTACTTGACTGTTCAATTTGTCCGTTTTTTCTGGAAGAGGGAGTCAAATCAGAAGGCCAAGATTTTACGGGTGAGTTCTTCATTTTTCTTAAAAATGACGTATATGTTAAACATTTTAATGTTTTGTAAAGCATTGTCTATGAAATGCTGAAAAATGTATGTTACATAAGAGATGGTTGGTTTTATATCAGAGAAGTGCATCTCCTTTTTAAATATTTATCTATTTATATTTAACATTCTTGCACTCTCAGAAAGTGGATTATCCATTGGAGCTGGATGTCTATGATTTCTGTTCAGATGATCTTCGTAAAAAATTAGAAGAACCTCGCCAGGTATATCATGTCAAAAGCTTTGGCAGAGTTTAGTTTAAATTCAAACGCTCATGTATGTTTGTATTCTTTGGTGGTGGTCATTGCTGTTTTTAACACTAGTCATGACTCAGATTTTAAGAGATGAGGAGGGTAAAAAGCTTGGTTTGAAAGCGAATGAGAAAAACTCTGGTTCAAAGGACAATGATGTCAAGATGACTGATGCAGAGGTGATTTGCTGTTTGAGAACATGCAAGGATGTATATAAGCTCTATGTGGCTCTTTATGGCATGTCTTACCCTTGTTTGTGTGTTATGTATACAGGGATCATCTAATGGAAGTGGGGAATCTTCAAAGGCTACCTCTGAAGAAGGTAAAGTGTTGGAGTACAGAATTGATCATATAGTGATTGGCTATTTCTCCTTGATGCACCCTTAATTCATGTTCATGTTCTGAAACTTGTATTTCTGCTGTAGTCCAACTCACTATATTCAAACTTTCATTGTTGGGCCAGGTGGATCATCAAACACAGAATTAAGCTTAACTGGAATATATGATTTAGTTGCTGTGCTGACCCATAAGGGGAGGAGCGCTGATTCAGGGCATTATGTTGCCTGGGTAAAGCAAGAAAGTGGTAAGTTCTCTGAACTTTGTCAGTTCAGTATTTTATCGCTCATTTAGCTTGGGCTTTCCAAATGATGAATTTGCTGTCGATACAGGGAAATGGATTGAATTTGATGATGATAATCCCATCCCACAGCGGGAGGAAGATATAACTAAACTTTCTGGAGGAGGTGAGCTCATTGCATAAATAATGGACTGGCAATAATAATCTTGCTGCACCCCTAGTTTCCTGTTACACGTCCTTCAGAGAAAATTTGTTGGACATTTCTACCTATAAACTATATGTTTTTATTGATCTTTTTCCCATGAATTTTGTGTCTGTTTCAGGTGACTGGCATATGGCATATATTTGTATGTACAAGGCACGTGCTGTCCCCATGTAATCTTTTGGTTTTATATCAAATTATTCATTTGTTTTCTTTAGGGTCAAGTCACAAAGGCACCTTCTCTGTAGATTCAGATTATGAAAATGGGCAAATAGATATTAATATGGTTGCGATTGTTGTACTTCGGCAAGTGTCTTATGCCTGTATTATGCCTTGTTTAGCTTCAATGGTTGGATTTGATTTTCTAATAACAGTGCCGTAGTCTTAACTGCATACATGTCTTGTAAGTGCCAAGACTCCCATGCTATTTCAAAAATATCATTTTCTCAATCAATGTAAAAACATTTTTATATCAAATTTGCACCAAGTCATTTTTTTTGGGGTCCAATCAATGATAATGCATCAATGGTTGATAGTCAAAAAGAAGTAATCCTATTGCCAATTGCTTAAGAGGAGAAATGGTTGGGGGATTTTGGGGGCATTATGGTGTGTAAGGTCAAATGCCTAGTGTAATTGCTCTATTAAATGGGATATTGTATCATTGTTTGCAGTGGTGGACATGATCATAAAGCCTCTTGTTGTTTAAGAATGCCAGTTGCCCCTTTTGCCAGAATAGACCCACATTCTGTAATTAAAGACCTATCCCCACATATCCGAATTGTGTTTGTAGGCAGTTTCCCTCTGGCAATAAATGATTCGAAATTGGGTTCCACTGAAAAAAAGAAAGAAAGAAATTCAAGAAAGATATATATCAACAAATAAATGAAAAAATAGGTTAGGAAGATGGGAACTTTGAAGGGAAGATAAAGTTCCTGTTGATGCATTTATGTACAAATCAATTGAATTAGTCAGAAGTACATTCCGTATCCGATTATTGTCCTATTTGCGCTATTGTTTGTGACCCTTTACATCTCTTCACTTTTGCAATGAAATTTGTAAAGAAACAATCAGTTTAATAGAATGGTAGAAAAAGTGCAAGTGTTGTTACAAAATCCTGTTATAGGAACCTGGAATAGTTCCATATGATGTGATTGTCAATGGCTTAATTCACTTCATAAATTGCCTTACATACATATCTGGTCGTGGTAAGGCCTCTACCAAAAGAGGCCACCCGTGACGGTTCAATCCACACGGCCCCCCCTCCCCCATTTGGTAAAAAAAAAAAATATCTGGTCGTCCTTGATGTAGACCTGTCATTGATTGTTACGGCAAGGAAGGGAAGTCATAGCTTTCCTCTTTCAAAATTGGTGGGCAAAGAGCCAAATACAGGAAGAAAATGCCAAATTCTTACTAATTGAGCAGTCATTTCTGGAATGTATACCAAAGATTTTCATCAAGAAGTATTTGCCACTTGCCACTTCAAGAATTAGAACCAGAACACAATACCCACCCACCCTCTTTCCTTTCCATACAAGGCTACTGAATTCTTTTCACATTTTCTTCATCACTCTCCCATCAACTTCATGTTAGTTTGTGTTAGAAGCCATTGATCATTCCCTTTAAAAAAAAATCACAACCCTTTTCTCTTCCTTCACAGTCTATTCCTTCTGGTTAATTTTAAAGACACATTTCTTACATTCGGCCTGACTTGTATAATTACAAATTACGTTGGAATTTTGAGAAAATTATTAGTGAATGCATTTATAGAAATGAACTCTGAAACAGTAAAGGTAAACTGTCAAGCACCTCTACCAAGCAATGGTACTAAACCTGACCCTTTTTGGTTGGCCTAGGCTTTCCCCATTTTGCTGGTTTGGAGAATTTGCACATCTGCTGCTCCTGAATGAGGACCAGCAAAATAAAGCAATTGTTGCCTAACAAGGCTAGTAGTAGCTTCCTATTTTCATATCTCAATCATCAATCACCATTCATTTCTCATGAGTATTTGTGTTGTTTTGGACAATTGTTAAAAAATAATAAAAAAATAATGAAAAAACTATACAAACATGTCATCCCATAGCTATACAGATTCTAATTATTTTAAAAATTCAAGTTACAAATTTTTTATAAAAAGACAATTATTACAGCACTTATTTTTCTATATATATAAAATTCGACCTTAATCAATAACCGTTGGAATCAGCTGGTAGAGAGCTGTTTTCGTTCAAGTTAAATTTTAAATTCAAGTTTTAAGATATATTATCGTGTTAAATTAGTTATTAAAAAACTTTTATTACCGTCAAAATCTAATAAATTTTAGATATCAGTGGTTTAAAAAAAAAAATTCGTCCTTAAAATTTTATAGAAGAAAATTAAAATAATAAGCCACGACTTGAATAAGAAATTGGCAAATGCGTTCTTTCTTTCTTATGGGGACAAGTTGCCCTCTTTGTCCAAGGTGATTAAGCAGCCCCCACAAACATGTGGCCTTCTGCATCATGATATTTGTTTAACCAAAGTGTGGTCCAATTAAGCAACATGATTATGTAGTGAGGCCCAAACATTTCATCATTCAATTTCATTTATGTGAAAAGATTGGGATAGAATTAGATAAATGCTTATCAGTTAGACTCTGTTGCACTTTTTTTTTTTTAAGAAAATCTTGCCAAATTAAGATTGCAACAATTACTTGGAAAGTTCACCACTAGTGTTAGTGTCAACAAGTTGCATTCACAAGTCACTATTGCATCAACTGGGACACATTTGTTTTTTGGTTTTCTTTGTTTAAATCAACATCCACCAGCACTAATTGGTAATCGTTACATGGAATCCATAACAGGGGCAAAAGAATTTCAATGTATACATTACATGGAATCCATGATAGGAGCAATAAAAATTTCAATGTACATTGGCTTTCTGAATCAAAACTCTACCATGAAAGTTCTTATAGTTGGATATGGCTTTGTTATCTTGTTTTAGAATAAAAAAAAAGGGTTCAATTTAACATATAGTTCTTCATGCATAGAAATCCATTTTTAAGTTAACAAATGTAAGCTTGTTATTCAGTTGAAACCGAAAGTTGAGTAGCTAAATGGTAAAAAAATTCCATTAAAAAGAGTAGTTTAATGATAAAAACTTCATCAAAAAGAGATCAGACTGGAATGGTAAAAAAATTTCATGTTCCCATGTTAAAAAAATGGGGAAATTTAAAGGGGGAAAAAGGGTGATGAGGGGAAATGGGGGGGCCAGGAACATGAAATCTGACAAAGTGGGGAAGAAATAAGAGAAGAAAACATTATAAAAAGAAATGATAACAAAGAAGAAGGAAAGTAGAAGTTTGTCTAGTGCTTGTAAGACAAAGTTGCAACTGATATAACTGGGGAGTATGGACTTTGGATCTTCCATATCTTTTATCACATCCTTCTATCAAATTATCTTTTGCTTGTAAGAAAGCATAACAACAGTGACTCATGTGTCAACTCCACTACTACTACTACTACTACTTTCACTCCTCAATTCAGCATAACTACTTCTTTCACTCCTCAATTCAGCATAACTACTTCTTTCACTCCTCAATTCTCAATACCATTAGCCCCCTTATTCTAAACATTCAAATTAAATAATCAAACAACAGCATAAACATAAATACATTCTGTAATCATTCACTGCAAGTGGCCAAGTGCATGGTAAGACTAACAAGATCAAATTAAGACAATGATTAATGATTATAATATGAACAAAAGCTCTTTCTTTTCACACCAAGAACATTTCTAATGTTCTCTTTGTTCATTTTCTTGTTCTTTTCCTTCATATGTGAAGAACTTTCAAAATAAAGCCCACACAAAAACCAAAAAAAAAAAGATGGAGAAAAAAATTTGAAAAAAAAAAAGCCATATTATCCTATAGGATATGATCAATACCATCATTAATAGAAAAATAGATTAAAGATTACCAAAACAAATCCTTTATGTGCTCTCTCTATTGGAAACTAGAACCTGGAGTGTATATGGCAAGATCAGGCCACCCATTGCTATTTCCCCACTCACCACCTTGCAAGTAATTTTCACCTCCGCCGCCGCCGCCGTCTCCTCCACCGCCGCCGCCGCTTCCACCATTATTGTTAGTGCCTTGTCCATCTAGACCTGGGTTCTGAGCAGAATTCAAGTCTTCACCAAACCCACCAATTCGCACCATTTTTAGACCAGACCCGTTTGAATTCAAACCTTCAAAAATACCTCCATATTGACCACTTGATGCTAAGAGCGAGCTAAAGCTCCCACTCATGTCCAAAATCTTCCTCTCTTGGTCTGCTTCCAGCCCATACATACGGGTCGGATCACCCAAATCCGAATTCCCATTACCCAATAATTGAGAACTCGATGTTGCTGTTGTAGTTGTAGTCGTAGTTGATGTTGATGAAGATGAAGCTTCAGGGACCCGTCGGTTGAGTCTGGCCGGATCAGTATTCGCTTCCAGGTTTGAACGTTTTGAACTTGAAGAACGTTTAGTGTTTTTCCTGCTGCCACCACCAACTGGAATGTTTCTTAAAGCACCACCTTTAGTCCAGTATCTTCTACAATTCTTGCAAAAATGGCGAGGTTGAGACAGATTATAGTTGTTGTAGTAGCAGAATTTGGTATTGTTAGAGTCACAACGAGGACACTTTAGCTGTTCTTGCTCTGGAAACGGCGGTTTCATTTGCTGGAACACTGTTGATGGATCTTGCATGTTTCTTGATTTTCTTCAGACCGAGAAATAGATTAAAACTTTTTTTGTAAGAAAGTGAAAAAGAGTAATTTTTTCAGGATGAAGTAATGGTTTCTAACGTTTTTGGTGATCTGGGTTTGGATTCAATAACAGAATTCGAGGAAAACGACTCGAACTTTGAGTTGTTTAACTGAGTTCTGACATTTGAGCTGGCAATTACAGGTTCTTGATGGTCGATTAAAAATTCTATGGTTTTTAATGGATTTGGTGAGTTGGGTTTGATTTAATTAATGAACTGGAGAAGTAAAAAGATTCAAAAAGACTTGAACTTGGAGTTTTTGTTGAGCTTGAGATGGAAACTTTTCAGGTTCTTGATGAGCTAATACTAACAAGCGATAAAAAAACTGTCGAGAAGTGGCGAAAAGGCAAAACAGAGTAGACGACAAAAAGTTTGGATATTTTTATAGACACAGACCCAGAAATGGTCTCATCCTTTTCTCTTTATTTCTTTCAAGAAACAGAAGAAAAGATCATCGCATCCACAGACTCATCATCAGCAAAAGCATCCGAAAAAAACCCATAAAATAAAAAGAGAAGAAAAACTGTAACTTCTTCTTGTTTTCTTTTAAGTTCTTGGACTGAAGCACAGGACTCAGAAAAGAAACAGAGAGATGGGATTTTCTACGAGACTGAAAATTACCCAAAAACAGAGAGATAAGTGTAGAAGATGTTAGAAAAGGTTGAAACTTTTTAGAAGAAGAAGAAGGAGAAGAAAGAGAGAATCTATGAGTTTGTGTTTACGCGTGAGAGTGACCACTCAAGTGAAGACTTCAAATAAAGAAGAAGAAAAAAAAAAAAAAAGCAATTAAACACTTTCCTTTGAAGCAGACAGTGACAAAACTTGTATTTTAATGAAAAAGAAATAATTAATATTTGCTTAATCATACTTTTTAAAAGCATTAAGTATAATCCCCTCCTCACTTGGTTCAAGTGGTAAGATGGAAAATCCATGACCCTTAGGTCATGGGTTCAAGTTTTAGGGGCAACGCCTAGGGGCGTTGAAAAGTTTAAGCTTTCCGCCTTGGGCTGGTTCGTTCCAGCCACGGGGACGACTCCTCTTCGAGATGTTGGGTTCAAATCTCCCTTCCCCCCTCCATCTTCTGTCAAAAAAAAAAGCATTAAGCATAACTAAAACTTGTTTTTATTTGTAGACTTGAAAATAAATTTTTTTTTAATTATTAAATACTTTGCTAAATTGGCATGGAGCAAATGTCAATTACAATGATGAAATTGCTATTATTAAAGTACTACTATTATTAGACTCAAAAAAAAAAGTACTACTATTATAATATTATTAAATTAAGATTCAATTAATGGTTTAAATGGTAAAATGTTTTAATTTTCCTAAATAAAATTTTAAATTTAAATTTAAATTTTTTTGGTGCAAGTGACTATTCTGATAGGATCCGATTAATTCGAATTCGATTTGAGTAAGATTATAAAAGGTGATAAAAATTTTAATAGAGAAAACAAATATTTAAAAAATTTTACTCTTCTTATAAATTCATAAACTCTAAATTAATTAAAATTTTTATAGCTATTAGATACTTAAATTATCAGTTAAAAAACTACTATTATTATAATCTAGGTAATAATATTTATATATTGTGCATAATCCATGTCAATTAATTTAAAAAAAAAGTTGGTATTTGACTTATATTGGTGAAAAAACATTATATTATATAAAGTAATCATAAGAAAAAAGAATTAATGGTGATGAGTGGGATTAAACATATTTAATGAAAGCCATATGCCATTTAAGCAAATTAAAAAAATCACTTTTTTAATTGGCAAAAAAAAAATCACTTTTTTTATTTTTTATGTATAGGAAACAATTGGCAGCACTAATTCCACGTTCATATTCTTCTTTGTTTGTCTTATATGGCAGGGAAATTCTTTTGGAATAAAGCGTGCATTTTCTTCTTTATTTATTTTAAACTTAAAAAGAATATTGTTAACTTCAATTTCTTTTTTTCTTTTTTTTTATCACTGTACCAATTGGTTGAGGCAAAGCTTTGGTTCAGCTTGACATACATATCTTAAATAAATATCACTCATTTAGTTATAAAATAATATATATATATATATATATTTATATTAAATAAAAACCCACATTCTCATTTCTCCACTCTCCTATCTCACATTAAAATTAAAAAAAAAAAGTCAAAACGAATTATCTCTGACTCTAGCATATAATAAGCTATAAATTAAAAAATAAAAAAATTTCAATTATTAATATAGAAACTTAATAAAAATATCTTCATATTGCTTGATTTAATATTATCATTCATATATTTAAATTTTTTAATAAAGAAATTAAATTTATAGTATAATAAATCATATTTTTGTTAATTACCAAGACTAATATATTTTCTTTATTTAAATGGAGAGTATATGATCTAAGTATTGATAGACTATATAATACAATGATAAGATCTAAATTTTATATCTAAAGATAATTTTGAAGATGAATACTCACTTGAATACTTTTTTACTAGCAAAACTAATATATTTTTATTTAAACTATTAGTATTGAGAATTCAATAGGTATTAATTAATTATATTTAGAGTTGTAAATGAATTGAGCTGCTCGTGAACAGTTTAGTGTTCGGTTCGATAAAAATTCGTTTGAACTCGTATATTGAAGCTTGTTTAATAAACGAGTCGAACTCAAACTATACAAAATTCGGTTTGTGAAGCTCGTGAATAAGGTTGAATAGAAGCTCGTAAACTGACTCGTAATTTTGATGTTTAATAATTTGATTTTAAGTATATAATATATATATTCTTATTGTAAAAAAT
This sequence comes from Mallotus japonicus, assembly GCA_949634005.1. Taxonomy (NCBI): domain Eukaryota; kingdom Viridiplantae; phylum Streptophyta; class Magnoliopsida; order Malpighiales; family Euphorbiaceae; genus Mallotus; species Mallotus japonicus. The sequence goes on from CATIWK010491643.1 coordinate 35,737, forward strand.
ATTTTAAAAATATATTATTAGAATAAGGCCATAATTTTTATTGAATATATTATAAGTAAATAATTTATTTTTAGTTTTTTAATGTATAATTTAAATTTATAGTTTACATTTTTAAAATTTTTTTAGATTTATTTAAATTCATGAACAGTTTGTGAACACTAAGTGCCATAGTATGTTCAGCTCAACCATAAACGAACTAAACTTGAACTATCTAAAATTTGGCTCGGTTCTATTCAATTTGGTTACATTCTTAATTATATTCAATTAAAATAAATTAAAAAATAATAAATATTTTTTAGAAATTAATTTAATAAGACTGTATATATGATTAACGAAACTCAAATAGCAATATATCACTTGGGGAAAATGTGCAAATTGAACCCCACATTTTTCCCTAGTTTCACATCGGACATTTTGATTTTTTAGAGCTAAATTGGAACTTCTATTTTGAAAATTTAAACCGTATTGAACCTTTACTGAATACAATTAAGTTATGTAACTTTTTTTTAATACAATTAAGTCATATAGATTAATAAAAAAATAATTTTAATGGATATTGACAAATAAAATTGATAATTTTTTTAGAAATATATATATAACCTAATTATAAAATTTAAAAAGTTTTTAAATCTATAAAATATTTTTTTAAAATTTTTAAAAATTTTACAATTAAGTGATATAAATTTCAAATAAATAATCAAATTTATTTATTAATATAAATAATGAATTAATAATTATTCTAAAATTTAATTTTAACGGTTGAAAAAAAATAAAATTTTTATCAGAAAAAATCAAAGGGTTCAACATGAAATTATGGCAAAATATGGAGGTTTCCCTATCTCTTGGTGAAAAAAAAAAAAAAAAGAAAGTGCGTGAAGATAAAGCAAAGAGGCATCAAATCAAGTAGATTTCGAAAATGCAAATCAAGACCGTCGATTAACAAAGTGGTGAAATCAGTAATGTCCAATTGTCGATTCATGCATTAAAAAGATTGTGTCTGTGAATGATTAGCATTTAGCATTTAGTAGCGGTCACCTAAACTTCGAAGTGTTCAAGTGTCACCGGCTATACGTGGCGACACCCCATCACTCATCTAAAACAATGCTACGGTGACATTAATATCAATTCTGTAGTGTGTGAAAGCTATGGATTATTGCCAGTTGTGGGTCCTTTTTGCCTCTAATTCTGTATTATTATTGGACTGTCCTTTGCTCTTTGCCTATTTATTTGCCTTTGTTTTTCTTATTAAATTTTGGTAATTTTAAATTTTAAAAGCTATTTTTCATGAGAAAAAACAAATAACCATAAAAATGTTATTTGATAATTGAAAACTATATATTTTTTTAAATATAATTGAAAACTATGTCGGTAACTTTTCATTACAATTATTATTTTTTTACAATTCTATTGACTAAATGTTAAGCAATTATCAAAGTTGAGTAATTCATTGGTTTGAACTCCTTTTAAAGAATTTCCAAAAAAAAAATAAAAAACTCCTTTTAAAGTATTAACAAATTAAAAATTTACTTTTTGTATTTCAATTTTTTATCCAAAATAGTAAAAAGTGCGTAATAATTTTTTTAAAAAATTTGTTATATATATATTAATTAATACCAAACTACTTATAAATAAAAATATATACTAAAACTCATTATTTCAAATGACAAAATTTATATTCCTTTAAATAAGATTTCAAGTTTAAATCTTATATATAAAAAAAAAGTACTGAAAAAGTTTTTTTCCTCTCTCGTAACTACTAAATATTAGGAATATCAAATGCAGTATATATATATATATATATATATCATGATCTAAATTTTTTAAAAAATTAATACAAATTAATTTAAAATTCTCTTTCAAAAAAATTAATTTAATATTCTTTTTTAGTCCGAAAATTAATCCAATTGAAAAACATTGGACATGTATCTCTAATAATGTGTGATTAAGTTAATGTGAAAATTCTGACCAAAAAAAAAAGTTAATGTGAAATTGGATGAAATTTTATGGCATGATAAGTGAATAATCATAAAGAATGATATCCTATAATCCTATTTATTTATTTTTTCAAAAAAAAAAAAGAAGAAGAAAAACAATAATTAAGCATGAACGGTGATGATTAAATCAAGATCACGAGTGCCTCCTAGCTAGTAGCTAGTACATGGTCCTGGGGCAATGGGCGTGATTGTGGGGTCAAATGTGCAATAGATTACGGTGGGGCTTAAGTGGGTGCCCACATCATATTAATATCAATTAGGTAGAGGAAGGTGGCGGTGCTGGCGGCGGCGGGTGGTGGAATTGAGGGAGGGCCAAAGAAAGAAGTAAAAGAAATGTCTTGTCCGTGTCTTTGAAGCGTGTTGAGGTAGTGGCATGGCATGGCATGCCTTGTTGCCTCTTTTGTCTTCCCTTCACTTCACTCCTTCCAATCTATTTCCGGATTAATCGGAAATTATACCCTCCCTCAATCTTTGTGTTTATTTTGGTAGAATAGAATGTTGGCTATTTCACCTCATTCTACCCCCAATTTCTTAAAAAGCTAAAAAAAATTACTTTTTATTAATAAAATTTAGATCAGTTTACAATTTAAATTTAAATTTAAATCAGTTTTACAAATTCAGTTCATTATTGGGTTGAATAAATACTCAATTCAAAATATAAATATGGGTATAATATAATAAATATATAAATATTATAAAATAAAATATAAAAAATAAATAAATAATTTTTTTTTGATGTTAAAATGATGCAATGAATTAGAGAAAAATTACTTTAAAAACTATATTTTAATACAAAATTAACACCATTCTAATGTTTTGTGATTGAAAATTGCCTCATGAGAAAAAAAGGACTAAAAAAACTCCAAAATCTCAAAATAGTTATGATGAATTCATAAATGGTAGTTGCCCCAACTAAATTGGCATTCACATAAATTGGCCAAGTGCACAGCAGCAAAGCACATCAGTTCAGTGCCCTGAATTTGAAGCATCTTGATCCAACCAAACTCAAAGTTCTTGTCATGTGCTAAATTCTTGATAGTGCATGGTTTCTGTTTGGATTGAATGTTAAGGGGAATAATAAAAAAAAAAAGATGCTATGCTTCACTTGGTTCGTGTAATTGGGATTGTTGAATTTGACATTTGTGATGTTTACTATTTTATTTGATTTGTGCTTTTTTTTTAAATTTTTATATATATTCTCAAACTATTATTTTCAACCGTCAATTTGTTCTATCAATCTTACTTCAATTTATGAACTAAAATAATTAAAAATAAAAATATTATAAACTAAAATTAAAAATACAAATATTATAAGTTCATACTTATGGAATATTTTTATTCTATTATTGTTTATATTTTAAATATTTTTAATAAAAAATAAAAATTATTAAAATTAAAAATATTATTATGAACTCAAAAGATTAGTTTCATGGTATTTGATACTATAAAGTTTATGTGCAAGGATATTATATAATAGAAGATTCCATATTTTTATTAAATTAAATTAAATTTTTTGGATTAGCATCATATATTAAAAATTATTATTATTTTTCATTTAAGACATTATTATTTAAAGTTTATTGGATTATAATTAATTCAGTTTTGTTTGGATAGAACCGTAAAGATGGCAGAAAATTTTCAATAACCAATTTAATCTTTCTACATACATCATGTTTTGAATCCAAAATATTGTTTAAGCAAAATAACTTTTGTTAGCTGGTTTCAACCGTTATTGTTAAATATTAAAAATTATTCTAATACTTCATATTGTATGCAAATATCTTATAATTCACAAATAAAAAGTATTATGAGTATGAGATGTTTTATTTATGTAAAGAGCGGTCTCATCTTTTTTTTTTTTTATAATTCACTCACTAAATAAGTTGATATCTAAACAATTTTTTCAATGATAAAAGTCAATAAATCTAACTTAGATATTTTAAGAATATCAATTGTTCAACTAATTCTCTATTTTTTTTTTAAATAAGAACGTTGTAACATGATAATTTTCTTCTTTTTAATTGATAATATTAAAAAGGCAACCTTATACTTCTAAATGTTGTTAAAAAGAGAGTTCGAAAAAAAAAATGTTGTTAAAAAGAGTTAATTCCCTATTTAGCAGTGCATGTGATTCGTAATGATGGCCATGTGGAAATTAAAAACCAGGTAAAAATTTCAAAAAAGAAATCAAAAAGGAGAGTTTGACATTTTCACCATAAAGAGCACATGTAAAACCATTTGAAGAGACAAAGAATCAAAGAAAACACACCTTTTTTTTTTTTTTTAAGGAACAAAGAAAACACATTTAGTTATCAAGAGATGGGACAATAACTAACTAAATGCTACCAGTGTAGTGTTTGGTGATTCATCAGCTTTCACTTCAAGATTAAACAAAATTCTTTGCATGTGATTAACGTCAGATTGACAAATCAAATCATCAAAAGAAGATGTGATGATGCTTATACAGTTCTGTCCAAAATGAGACAATTTTTATATCTGCAACCAATTAATTTAGAGAGAAAATATTCATAGCGGTTTGTTTTAAATAGCAGACCGCGAATTTCTCAAAATGGACACTTTTTTGAATGATAATGCTCCTCTGCTCATGGAGACAGTATCAATTTTTAAAAAAATTTTATTCTGCGCTCATTTTATACTATTCATGTAGGAGCCGCTACATTTATCAGTCCTCTAATTTAGACATGGTAACCAGTAAGTGTAAAGCCTCTTTGTTGAACTCTTGCTTCTTCTTCATCACATTCTTTATAGACTCCATTTCCTTCCAGAATGCTTCACAGCGACTAGGAACACTGCATCCACACAGCACAAGTATCATATCTTATATTCTCAAATGCATATGCATTTTTTTCTTTAATTAAGACGAACAATTACATGCACACACATGATCCAACATCTGCATAGAAATGGGAATTGAGGGGCAGAGCTTGTGGCTGCTCAATAACTGAAATGATGCGTTGGTGAAACCAGTAAAATAAATATGCAGCAGCTTAATGAATGAACCTAGCAAGACGAGTGTAAAGCAGTTGATTTGATAATAATTGGCATTTTTCAACTGTTGGTGGGTCCTGGATGTATTGCTTGTTTTGCTCCAACAACTGCTTGTAGAAAGCAAGTCCATTCTTGGCTACAAAACTTGCTGTACTTTGTAACTTTGGCAGCTTTGATGCCATGTTAAAAACACGAAGACTCTCAAACAGTCTAATCACACAGGTTTGCAAGATTGAATTATTTGCAGAGTTTCTTTTCTTTTTTTTTTTTCTTCTTTATGTGCAGCTGGGGGGATTTGAACAGATTAAACACTTGTTAATGGAGCTAAAAGAGAGCAAATGATGGTTCTGTTAAGTAGTTCCAAGAAAAGAGGAGATATATGACTAGTTCTCCAACTGTTCTGCTCTGCCTGAAACTTTGGGCTTGAGGCATTGGAGAAACTTTCATGGTTTATGGGCTAGCTATGTTTCCATTGAGCCCAGCCATAGTCTCTCTGCACTCTATTTCTAATTCTCTATGGGTTTCTTAGAGTTTAGCATTATTTTCCTTTTTCTTTTATACCCAAATATAGAAATTGAGATAAGTTGACTTAAAATGCTGGTGCTTCTTTAGATTTAAGATGGAGATTCATGTGAGCATGAAGCTTCTTTTATGGCTCTAATAAAATCTCCACAGCTAAAGCTTAAATTAGCCCTGCAACTATAGTTTATAGGATTTAACCATCAACATATATAATTGGAACACCATCAAATTATCAGGATTGCATTTAGATTAAAAACCATTCAATTGATAATTTGATATGACAGTTCAAATTTTTTTTGATAATTTGATATATATAATTGATTCATTGGTATTTTAGAATAAAAAATATATATAAAAAATAGGAGTAGGGTCTCATATTTGAGTCTTATCTATGGAAAAAATAAGTGTTAGAAAAGTTTTTTTCTCTTATGGGTCCATTCAACTCAAATTCTGAATTAGTCGGAACTTTTTAATGAATATAGAAAGCACCAAATATTAAAAAAATGTAAAAAGAAAATAAAGAACTAACCTATTTGTAGACACCCTCGGTTTGAGGCCCGCAACGGAAGCCCAATGATGAGAAAATACAAGTTCTGAATGCAAGAGAACCCGAAACTTCTTCAGAATGAACTCAAGAGAGAGCCCAAAATCTCAAACTTTGAAGTCCAAACCCAAAAATTCTCCAACCTTAGCCCGAAAACACTTAAACTTTAGCCCGATAAGTCAAAGTCCAAAGTTTTTGGCCCGTTTCAGCCCAAGCCATGCAGGCTTGAGCTGAAGAGGCGCACGCCTCTTCACCAACCACTTGCAGCTTGCATTTAATTAATGCCATTTAATCTTGGCATTAAAGGCTTGACCCCACACCATTACCTCTTTGATTTTGGACGTGAAGAGTTTATTTTTGGGGCAAAAATCAGAGCAAGAAAAGGTGTGCTCATGATGAAAATGAAAAGTGAAGGTCTTGTCTTGTTTTGGGGAAGAGGAAAAGTAAGGGGTTTGGAGTGGTTAAGAAGGAAAGGAGGTAGAGAAGGAGGAGGGATTTTGAAGAGAGAAGGAGGAAAGACGAGAAAAAACGTTCTTGAGAGAAAAGCTTGAGAAAAGAGAGAAAAGAGTGAGTTTTTAGCTTGAGACTTGAGTTTTCTTGATTAAGAAGAAGGTGATCTTGCATTCAAAGCATTCCAAATCATCTAACCAACTCTGAGGGCTCAGTTAGGAGCTTCAAAAGTGTCTACAACAAGTAAAGACTCTTTGCTTTAGATCCTAAGATTTTCATTTCATTTTAAAACTTATTTTCTTGTCTTTTGTGTTATTATTTGTGAGTATTGTTTGTTTAATGTTAATTTGAAGGTATGAATATGTGAAATAGTGTGTTTTATTATAGATTTATGTTTATTTGCATCAGAAGTTGATTATTTGCTTTTGATCTCGAATTTCTAACACTTTAGGTTGCCTGCTGCTGTGTCT
>CATIWK010491677.1:0-10151 GCA_949634005.1 Mallotus japonicus
TGTTTATGTGTTTATTTTTCCTCATTTACTTGCATTTTATATGATTCACAAATGCATTCAATGACCTTTTAGAATTGATTTTTTGTGCTTTAGGAGATTAATTCTTGTTTATTGCAGAAACCCATAGTGATTCTCCAATTAAGGGGAGTTGATTCCTCTTAATTAGTTCTTGAGAGGTTTTGTGACAATTTACTTTCCGTATATTTCTGGTTTATATTATGTATATTATCTGTATATCGCGGTTTATTTGTAGTATATTTTCTGTTTATTTCTTTCTATTCGAAGCAAAGCGTTGTAATTCTTAATCCTCCTCCCCATTTATTCGGAATGTATGTTTGTAAATTATGATTCTTGTTGAATGTCGGGACTAATTGCATGAAACGGGATTAATGTGCAAACTTGAACTTAAGTGTAAAACTTGGCAATTGATTTGAAGGCAATCAATATTTGCATGGTAATAAGGAAATCATTGAATAATTAAAGGCAATAGATCACAAAACATAAACGGAGGCCGATCGCAAGGTCGGGTGGACATTCAAAAATCCATACCCACTTTCCGAACTCGTTCTCTGATGACGGCTTCTGAGAACCTCCGTGGAATCCAGTGGCTATACAAGTGTAGCCTGACTTTTATCCGGATAACAACTCCATCTCCAAATAGACTTGTTAGACCTATCTCGTATTTTCTAATGGGCCTTGAGCCCACACAATACTGTGGTTGCCAACACTTGGGCACGCACTAAACCCCGCCGCCTACACTATTATCCTATAATAGTAAACACATAATAATATACTCAACACCATATTAGTCTTCTATATGATCTAGAATCATTAACTCCAACTGCTGAAACTTAATTGTAATAATTTATTAGCTATTCAAAATAATCATTGGAGGTAATATTGCCCATGATGTTATGGTGCAAAATAATAATAGACATGCCTTTCATATTTTAACTGACTAATAGCTTTGTGAAAATTTGGAAAATATATATATACATGTGGTGATGTCCGTGTGATATAAATATATACAAGCAGTGAATTATAATTAGATGAAAAAACATGTAGCGAACTGAAGAGTCACAAATCCTGTCGCTCCTTGCCTGATGCACTTTGTGCTTGATGGGGCCACTGAACTGTAACATCTGATGACTCTTGAATTGTTGTTATTAGACTTGATATTAAGTAAAAACCAATAATAGGGTATCTTGATGGAAGAAAAAAATTACTACATAGATATGAAATTGAGTTGCAAAAATTACTTGGAAAAAAAAAAAAAAACCCCCCACAAGCAGTCATTTACATTAATCGCTTGAAGAGAACAGACTATAAACCAGAGCAACTCCATATAAAAGAACGAGGTTCTAACCCATCTTCAATCTGTTGCTGCCGTCTCCCGTGCTTGTTCTACACCTTGCACAAGTGTGAGTGCCTCAGAAACATTGCAAATCAGAACACAAATGTAGCACATTCAAAAATCTAAACCGCATTATTGTATTAGATTCTGTTAGGGTGGTGGTGAGAGCCAAGAAACAAGAAATAAAGAACAATGAAATGGTCTTGAACTCTGGCACATTTTCACCAACAGAGCTGCTCTTTATATAGCAGCAATATTACATGTTTTAAGTAAAAATCATGCTTAAAACTAACACTTACACCTACTAGTAAGGTGCATATTACCTGATTTTTCTTGTGTAAAAAATCAAGAACCATATCTACAACCATACCTACTAGCACATCACTAACTAAACTAGTTGAACAAACAAAAACTCAACTATGAAAGCTAAGTCTCATTAGCTTCAACAGCTTTATCATGTTTATTGTACATAATGAAATTTTCAGAAGGGAATGGGTGGTGTCCGGATAGCTAGATAACTTCTCACTTTCCTAAAATTCAATATACCTTTAATTTCAAATTTCAATGGAGAGTGTGTAACTTAAGAACCATGTTACAAACACAGCACCACTACAACAGCATTTCAGTTGTTATGCTGATAATTGCAAGCTTTAAATAGTTTACAAGATTGGTGTAGGCACTGAAGCAGTAGATGACACATGGCAATATGGGTCAGTGCTGCATAATTGCCATCTTTCTTCTGTTACTCAAAAAAAAAAAATTTTGCATCTGACCTTCATGATTCTTATTAAGCAACAGGAAGCTAAACAATGTTAAGTCAGAGATGCGAAGAAGATCAAGTTCATGAACTAAAACATAAAAAGCATGTGCATTCAGAATCTCCAGCAAAAAAAGAAAGCAAAGCAAAGGAAAAGATAACATTTGCATGTCATGGACATGTATTTAAAAGAAAAAGGGTTCTCCCACCAGCAAAAGATAAATGGTGCAAATTTGAACTCCATATTTCTCTTAAATTTCATTCCGTTTCAGATATAAGAGCTCTGTAAAAATCTGGTTCATTCCTCCGAGGTTTACATATGTAGAAAATATTATCCTTTTCAAAACCAAGATTGCAAGCATGATGGTTAGATTTCATGATATTTCTTCAAGTATGGGTTCAAGGTTGAATATAAAAATCTCAAGAATCTTTATTCCGAAGTTTTAGAGGATGAAAATCCAAAACCAAAAAGCGCAGCCACGATTTTTTTAAATAAAAAAGGTTCCTCCTCTGATCTCAGCACAGGTTGCACTTCTTCGTTATATGAATTAGCAATGATGGTGCATGATTGGATTAAGGACCTCCACAAGCACCACACCACTAATCACGGAGTTAAGATTATATTTGGTTGAAAAAAGTTGAAGCAACTCATGTTGAAAGAAAAGATGCTCTGAGGATTTCTGAATTATGAAGGACATAAGACTTACACTCTTAAGTCAAACAAAGGGAAAAAAAATGAAAAATGTTTTAAAAGATAGGATGGTTAGTTTAAAGATATTTAGAGTACAGCTAACCAAGTGTGAAGAGAAAATATCTGTACCCAGGGTAAAAGAAACACACCAAAACAAAAGGCACCAGGAACAAACAAATGGGTAAGCAAGTTTTGCTGCCTACAATTTTATGCACTCTATTTCAAATGTGTTCCATGAGAAGTTTACAAGTAGAATAAGCAAATTGAACATCATATATAAGAAATGCTAATTGGTCAATTTACACAGAAAGGAAACATAGGTTGATAAACGGTACGGTAGTCTCACCATGTTGTCCCATCCTGAGGAAGATTACGACTATATAAAGGAAATTCAAAGAGGAAAGTTGTTTTGAACCATGAGGGCAATGTACCATACACTGAAGAAGGCAGCGGAATAAGAGGGCTGAAATTGAATATGCAGGTTCAGTTAGTTTGTCCACCAAAAGTTCATGCGTAACAAAACAAGAAGCAGAGTAAAAGAAACTTAACCTAGTTGTCTTCTTATACACCTTGTATGCAGCCACATTGCCATATTTCTTGTCAGCAGATTCCTGTTCTCATTCATTTTTTTTTTACATATTAGGCATTGGGAGACAGTGGTGAAATTTAAACAGTAACATCTAAAGAAATTGAAGCAGACCTCAAGCAATGGTATGCCACTGACAAAAAGAAGCAATAGTGTGAGAAAGACCGGCCCAAGGATCACAAGCCACTCGGCACCTTCCAGTACAGGTGCAGACGCCACAAAAATTCCCCACCAGAGGAATATCTGTACAGAAACTTCGTATAAGTTCATCTTGATAGAGTGAAACGACAGGAGATCAAATTTAGCTCTGGAGTATGTTTACAATGCAATACAGATATCTCAGCAAAACTCCAATATTCAAAACGAAAACTTCAGTGTACTGCCTCATCAAATCAGAAACATATATCAGCTCATTTGCATTACAAGTATAAAGCAAAAGATGTTCAAGTAAAGCTCCTGTTCATCTAGATCAAGCAGATAGCTTACAATATCCTGGTACCAATTATGTTAAAAGAAAAGAGTACTAATAACCTTTAAATATGGTTGTTGATTTTAATCACCAAGGTGCTTAGCCATACACTGAAGCAAAAGATGGCGCATCTATCATTGACCACAAAGGCATGCCTCATAATGCATAAAGTATGCGTTAGAATTGACATAGTTTAATCATTAAAGGTATCCATGCACTACTATGAAATTGCTGTTCTGAGCAGTAGCATTTGATCAGAATCTACAACAATGATTAAACAAACAAACGTGGCACTGCTTCTAAAATAGCATAATTGAAATAAAGTCATAGGGCAAACCTCGCCAAAATAGTTTGGATGACGAGTGTATTTCCACAGTCCAACATTGCACCATTTCCCTCTGTTTTCAGGAGAGTTCTTGAACATCAGTTTTTGCTGATCAGCTGCAGCCTCAATTGAGAATCCTACAGACCACATAATCCATCCAATTATATCCCGAGCCTCAATAGATGGATTTCTGTCACTTGCATTGACCACCGTTACAGGTAAACTCACAGTCCACACCCAGACAGCCTGCAGAGAAGAAACGAGGTCTGTTATAACTGATAAATTATATTTCCAATGTCTAATTATACCCAAATTGAGTATCAAAGAATGATTACAGTCGATCTAAAGATAAAATGGACAATGATAAAAACCTGAAATATCCAGAAAATTGCTAATCTTCCCAAACTGCCACGCATTTCATCAAAGCGTCTATCCTCCCCCCACTGCAAGATCCTGCTTAGAGGATTGCATAATTAAATCATAAATAAAATCCATTAAAGGTAGCATTTAAGATTTTTCTGGAATCCATGCATAAATCCATAATCCACATATAGCATTCAAAAGCAAATTTAATCAAATGCCCAATATATATGCTCACAATAATACTGCTGATGAACCAACAGAATTCACCAAAAAAAAAAAAAAAGGGTATTAAAGCTTATATGGGGCTGCATTATGGAGATTCAGGTACAAATAGAAAGTATCCATTTTCACCCATCAGAAATAGTTATTTACAACCGCTTTATCATACAGTTTTGGATGGATCTTTCATAGGCAGTAACAACTCCTAATAATACTTTTCCTAACTTTATCAATATCACATCTAGAGTCTGGAGAGTAGGTCCATAGCATATCCACTGCAAAAAGTACCTCAGATTCCTAAACTTCTCTATTAATACACTGAACAAGATTAAACATTTCTCGAGAAAGGTCAAACAACAAACAGACAGTAGAGAAAGTAATAATTGACATGAATTGGTCGGGATGCCAAAAATATGTTGATCTCAAAGACTCATAAAAGTGCTAAGCCAGAAAAAAAAAATACAAATTAATCTTCCAAAAGTTGGACATATTTTATCAACTCATACAACAGTTGGAAATTCTAATAACTGAACCCATCATCAAAAGTGCATATCAAGTATAGAAGAGTGCATATGAAATACCATGTTGTTAATACCTCATTAACAGAAACAATCCCAGGCGGAGACCCCATAAAATTACAAGTATACTCAAGACTATCTGGGGAAAAACAAAAAGAAGAAAGAGCAGCAGAATTATTATTGAGCAAAACAAAGAGTTGTATAAGAAATCAATTACAACAAACCGAATTCACCATATTCTTCATAGTGGCAATAGGGAACCAAAAAGGTACTAATTTAGAAATAAAATCCTACACAAATTACAACAGACAACATAAGCTTATGAAGTAAATAGGAACTTACAACAGTGCCACACACTCCACAGTATTAAGTTTCTAAGATGTTGAGAGTCAAAGTTGAATGCGTGTCACTTCTTACATTAAAAATATATAGAAAAAAGGAAAGTGTTAAAAGATCAAATCACCCAATTGGATAGAGGTAAATTCCAATAACTACTACTTTTTTTTTTTTTTTTTGAAATTATCACTGTTTAATGCTAAAGTCACTTAGTTCATAAAGCAAAACAATATTAGTAGAATTGAACTGTAGAAGGAGACTACGATTTTAGTTACATAAATCCACTATAAACTAACATAAAAAGCTGAAAAAAAAAAAGAAGGATACATATTATTTACCTGCCTGAAATGCCATGCCCCTTTCAGAACCAGGGTCAAGATGGCAAGTATAACAAAATTGGTGCTTCCTGCAATGACAAAAATCAAAAAGAATCAATCTGTTACAAATAAACATTATGATCCACCCACTATTAAGAATCAAATTCCTTCCATTTATAAAAGAAAAACAGGAAAATTTTATCGTATATATCATTGCTGAGTTATTGACTTGTTCAAGGTGCCATTTTAACATTGCAAAAGAAATCAATGTCTGAGAAACCCATCAACAGAAATCCCAAGAAAAGTAGAAATTGAAAGAAAAAAGGTAAAGGGTGTTGAAAGAAGAGAGATTGATGATACCCGCAAAGTCAGTGACTTTATCAATCTTGAGAAGAGCAGTGATAATAAAGAATAGCAGCTGATATCCCACCTACACAACAACAAGAAACAAACAAACAAACATAAAGAAGAATCTTTAAAACTAACTTAAAAAAAGGAAAAAAGAAAAAAAGAGAAGGGACTATTAGAGTTACAGTGACGATGGCAGTGAGAGCTAGAAAATGGGAGTCGATAACGGTTCCCATGTTTGGATGGGATAGGCAGACACTCTCTTCACTTCTGTTTTGATATACTGTTTATACGAAAATTCTTGTCTATTTACAATTGAAAATGTAATGGAAAAATACGTGTTTTATTTTTAGTAATTAAATATAAAATCTAATGTAATATAAAGTTTAAGCAAGAATCTCTTTTCTTTTGAATTTAATTTTAGGGTGTTTGCTACAAATTAATTTTATGAAATTTTTTTTATGTGAATGTATTTAGTTTAAATAAGAATTTTATAAAAATTTATTTATAATTTTAAGTTTTTAATTTTTTAAAATTTATTTATTTTTTATTACTAGTACAAGTGGTTTAATTTTCTATCATAAAAGGGAACACGAAAAATGTTCAACTCTTTTGAGTTTATCTTTCTTATAAGATATTTTTATAAGTTCTTAAGAGTAATTATAAGAAAGATGAATTCAAAAAATTTATTAGAATTTTTAAGTTTATTTAAATTAAATATACTTTATTAATAAAAATTTATTTGTAAATAAATTATATTTTTATTAAAAATAAAATAAAATTTTTGAAGAAATTGAACAAAATAAAGAATTTGACCAATTCATTCAAGAAACCATTTTTCAAAAAGAAATTCTTAAATTTATATGAAAATAAATAATTGTTCATTTATTTAAATAATAAGAAGATTGAATTTTTTACAAAAATTAAATTTAAACTTTATATATAGAAAATAAAATTGAAAAAAATTTACTTTTTATAAATTAACTCACTTTAATATTAAAATTAATTGAAATTAATATGATTGAAGTTGATAAAAAAAAAATAAGTTACTACATATATGGGTGTACGTATATCGGATCGCAATTAATTTTTTTTATAAGAATTGAAAACTGAACTAAATTTGAAAATTTAAGGGGTACACGTTTTGATTTTTGAAAAATTGATTAAATAATAATATATAAAAAAAAGAAATAAAAACATAAAAGTTGCTAGTAGGTTACCACTAGATTACACCCGAGTTTTTAATATATTTGAGTAATATTTATATATACAATATTATTAATTTAGTTAATATATATAAATAATATTATTAATTTAGTTTCCGTCCAAAAATCTGTGAAATAAGAAAAATAAAAATCAAACCAAACTAAATTTTGCTGGGTTCAATTTAATTTTTCAGGGATGTGTTCCCACCTGATGGGTTTTGGTGGGAAATTGTTGTCCATGTGTGCTTGTTGTGGCTGGAACATGAACAGCGTTAGCATGTAGTTGCTTATTTGGGAGCACTTTTGACCAATCAAACATTTCTGTTTACATCAGTAATTTTATCAAACCAACTTTTCATACTTAGCAACATAAATAAATAAACAAAACTTTTTTTTATATTAGTTAACCATACATCAGTTAGTCGGTTAATTTTTTTTTTTTAATTCGCTTTGGTTTCTAATCTTGAACCTTTTTTTATATATATATTTTTTATATTTTGTATATACATTTATAACAAATACTATCTAATAAATAAATAAGCAATTAGTTTATTTACAAAATTTATATAAACTAATAGATAGTCCGCGCACAACGGAATTATTATGAAAATAATTGTAATATATATAGTATTTAGTTGTTATAAAAAATAAATATAAATAAAAATTAATGTCATATAATATCATAAAAATAAAATATTCATATAGTTGCAATTGTTATTGATAGTTAAAGATAAATTTCAGCACAATATTTTCATAAAATAATATGAAAGTCCCATGCTCAGTGCAGGGGAATAATAGTATAAAAAATCAAATAGTGTTGTACATTAATCGAATTAACATAAAATAATTTCTTCCTTAAAAAACATAAAATAATTTCTATACATTTATTACATCATATACTAAAAAAATTCTTCCATAAATGTTTATCATTGAACCAGTTTGTACTTTGTATTAAGTAAATGATCATTAATTTATAATAGTTTGCATTTCTTATCACTTCCCTTGATTGGTATAACCTTTTCTATATATTTGGGACATAATCCCTTATCATTTGGACGTAAAAAGAGTTGTATTATATGTGCAAGTGGCAATCCTTTATTTTGGAACTTTATGGAATATAAAACTGAAAAGTAAAGAAAAAAATTGTTATAGCTAATTAGGGCTCTGCATTATCCAACCGACCCGAACCTGAACAGATGAAAGATGAGCAGCTCAGTTGAGGCGGAAGAATGGGGTGGTTCGGTTGAGGTGAGGGGTAAGTTTCTGTTCACGGGTTTCGGTTTGATGGAAGGTTCTTTCCATCCGAACCGACCGAACTACCGAAGTTTTTAATAATATATATATAAAATACATAAGTGATCCGGTGTTGTTTTTCCCTAAACTAACTAAACCCTAACATTTCTAACCCTAGGTATATAAGCATATTTTTCTCTCTTTCCCTCATTTCTAACCATAATCTCGTCGCAGACTCTCGAATTCTCTCATTCTTTTCTCTCTCTCGTTCTCTGCATCTGCTCTAGACCTCTCATTTTCTTGTTCAGATTCATGTTACTTCCTTTCTTCTTAACCTTAAAGCTCCCCAATCTCTCCACTCTTATCTTCTTCTGTTAATCTTTTTGTGGTTCATTAATATGTTTCATCTCAAATCTTTCGTTTGAAATGAACAAATGGTGGAAGCCTTACGTTCTGCACATTTTATTCTTATGTTGATGCATTCCTTTAGAACAACAACCTAACGTCGATGTTGTTTCCCAAACTTATTCTAGTTTTCCTTGAGTATTTTTTATTTACTTCTCTCTTTCTTGTGAAATCGTTGAAGGGTGAAAAAAAGGTATTTACAAATCTCATATCTATAGATTTCTTGTGATTTTAAGTATAAAATGGTTATTTTTGAAAGAGATCTTTTGTATATATGCTCAGATGTTAACTTCTTTTGTTGTAATGTATTTGCATGTGTGGATCTAAGAAATTAATCGCATATTCTGCGAAGGTGGAAGCCATATTTTGAAGGATCTGATCATTTGTGACCAGTCACCCTTCGATCTTCGTTTGAAAGAGAGAAAAAAAAGGTGTATTTCAAAAAAAATTTATTATAGATAAAAAATTCGTGCTTCTGTGATATTTGTTTATGGATTAATTATTCATGATCTTGATTTCAAGTAGTTGTATGTTTGTTAAAAAATTTTATAAATTTTGTTTTTCGTATGGTTATTTTTTGCATAAATTTTTTTTTATGGGAAAACTTACTGGCAAGGCTCAAAAGTGTGGAGTTGGAGATCTCCACCCACCCTCACACCCCCACCCCCCCAAACCTCCTCTCCACTAAATCCTAGGGACAGTGTCGGCTCCATTTAGAGGTTGAAGGGTGTATTCCCCTCACCTCCATTTCCAATATATATATGTTTTTGTATTTTTTAAGTATATAAGTTATTTTTTAGTTAATGTACAGAATAAATAGAGGAACATGTTTTTTTTTTAATAATATCAATTATTTGATAATATAAATTATTTTATTTTATTTTATTTCTTTTATTAAAATTAATTTGTAATTTATATGTAAGTATTTTAATAATTTATATTCTTTATAAATTATAATTTATAAAACATATTAATAATGTGTATTAATTATTTTTATTTAATTAATTTAGATACAAGTAATTTTT
>CATIWK010491761.1:0-14030 GCA_949634005.1 Mallotus japonicus
TCCATTTAGAGGTTGAAGGATGTATTCCCTTCACCTCCATTCCAAAAAAAAATTACAATTCAGGATCTGGATCCCTACAGCCTCATTCTTCCTCTTCTTCTTATTTGAACTAAATGGCAAGTTTTACTACACAATAGGAACCGAAGCAACTACATCGCTTTGATCTACGGTTAATTACACAAGAAAAAAAATGCCCCCACTCCCCCCAACTTCCTCTCCACTAAATCCTAGTAGGGTTGATACCTCCGGGACCAACCACGGGATCGGCTCCATTTAGAGGTTGAAGGATGTATTCCCTTCACCTCCATTCCAAAAAAAAAATTACAATTCAGGATCTGTATTTGGATCCCTACAGCCTCATTCTTCCTCTTCTTCTTATTTGAACTAAATGGCAAGTTTTACTACACAATAGGAACCGAAGCAACTACATCGCTTTGATCTACGATTAATTACACAAGAAAAAAAATGCATTCGTGGCAATTCGATCATCTGACTAATCTAGAAATCATGATCATACATTGAATTTGTGGCAGCCAGGAGAGCAGCTCCAATGCCAGATCCATCTTTTGAATGTTCTATGGCTATATTCTTCGAAATTTCTAATCCCAGAAGCTCTGTGACAGCATCTTGTAAATATTTTCTATACTGCGGGTAGTGCTCATATAGCCCACCATCCATAGCCACCACTGTTCTCTTTCCAAATATAACACCTTTTGAATCCTCCTCCATCTTCTGCAGAATCCCAACAATTCCCGCTCCTGCTAGGCGCCCCCCTCTCTTTACAATGGCATCACAAACCTCTATGACAATCTTCCTTGCACTTAAGCTGGACTCCGCCTAAAACCAAATTTCTTTGCAAGTTAAAGAATATCTGAATCTATCTCAATCATTTTCTACTGTATATGCACTGAATTATTAATTGTTAGACATACTGCCAGATATGTTTCTCCAATTCAAATTTCATCATATCCATAGAGAAAAAGTAAACTTACCCCGACGACGTCATATAGTACTGATCCAACAGAATGAAGATCATTAGATTTGTCCTGCTGCATTGCACATAGATCTGGAGTACTGTGATACAATTGAAATTGCGCTTCAGTATTAGGGAGGAAAAAGTTGATTCAGCAGAAGATAAGTCACAGAAACACACTTTCAGAAGATTCCATCTATGTGTTAACAAATTCCTCAATCCTTGATTTTCATCATGCGGTGGATTTACATTCAACATAGAAGGTGCCTAACTACGCATTACTAATTCAGGAGTTAAACCAAAACTGTATTTGGTATTAATTATTGTAAGACTCGCAACAAAAAGAGAGTTTCTAGTTGCAATGTAAGACTGGCAAGTTGTGGTATTGAGGCAACAGCATAACAACATGCTGATGACGGGCAACTAGATAGCAATGCTGTTGGTCAAATTTGCTGCTTTATATGATTAAAAAAAGAAATTTAAAGATGTAGTTACCGGAGAGAAAAGGGCACAGATAATTTTTCTGGAACAGATTTGCCAAATAGAGCACCTTCTTCAGCCATCTTTAATAGTGCTCTCCTTGCAATTTCTCCTAGATACATTCCAGAGATTGTCTTCTCAAATATCTGTTCAAGGATATTAACAGCAAATCATAAGTACTCTGCAGTTCTAGGATATTCAATATATACATGAATTCACAATAGTGCAGTAGCTTGCAACAGCACAGAAGCAGTAACCAGAGCTTACCTGCTCACCCGGATTGATACTTGCAGCATCCATATCTCTATCAAACACGGTCAGAGGAATACCTTTTGAAAATGCACCCCACTCAGTGTTCACAATCTGAAGCAAAGGAAAAAAGAAAATAAATCAAATCAAATCAAATCAAGATCCATGACCACAATCAATAATCTGAAATAAACAAGCTAAGCAAAGATCAGCACTCCATCATACCGTTCTTCCAGAAGATGACTTTGGCCCCTGCAACTTTGGAATAGCATCAGTACGTTCTACGTAGCAAGCATTAGTTCCAGTACCCAAAATAACTGCAACCATAACATCATCATCCCAGTACCTTGCTCCTGCTAGAGTTCCCACAGCATCATTAACCTATTTTTCCATCAATTTGCAGCAAATTGGTTACTGAATTATCCCACAAACTTCACCAAGGAGGGTAAATACACGCAAAATGAGAACAGCATACCAGGGCAGACACCCGCATATCTAATCTTTGCCTTTCCATAGCTTCATTTAGACAAGCAACAACATCTCGGCCTGGCTGCACAAAGTATCAAGTTCCCGCCAGAAACATTAAAGAACAATGAAATATATGAAAGTCAATTTACATAGCAAGTGCCAAACATTGAAGTAAATCATACAGAAATAAGTCTGCAGAGCAGAAATATACAAACCGTTCCAGAGACTGCAAAGCCCTTGGTCCACTTCATCAGAATGCCAGAATCAATTGACGTTTGCTTCACAGGGAAAGAAAATGTAAATCCAATCTCTCTTTTCCTTCCATGTGGCAAGTGAAATTTCCCACTTTCTTTTTTGGCAAAATTTGCCAATCCAGAGGCAATAAAATCAAAAAGCTCCTACACATATCAAAACAAAGTTTTAAGCAGCCTGATTAACATAAAAAGCAATACATTCGAGACAGAATCAATTAAGGATTATACCAAAATTACGGAATACACATACATCATTAGTACCAAACATGAGCTCCTGAGGGATAGATTCTTGCTCAAATTCAGTAGCAATGACTCTGTCTTCCTTGCCACCTAATTGCACTCTAAGCACCCGAAAATTTGTGCCCCCAAGGTCCAACGCATAGAAAAGTCCTTTCTCATTCCTTTCAAAATAAATAAATAATATATAAAGTCCAAAATTAAATTGTTTTTAAGCCACCCAACAAGCAACGATATGTATAGTCTATGTATAACACATGGAACACATATATACATACTCGACATTAATAGAAAGGTACATAAAACTAGAGAAGAAGCTTACAAGAACATAGCTTTCAGAGCTAAGTGGAGAAAACAACAAAATAGTTACTCATATAAAAATAAAGTTAAGACATTTGAAATATGTATGTATATGTGTGTATTTACCCACTAGGCAAGCTATCAACATAGCTCAGTATCATCTTGAGATCACTACCACCATCAGCAGCTAGTCCAGCTCGCATATCAGCGGTCATGGCATCCGCCGCGTGGCGAAGAACTGGCAGAGGAGTTGCACACTCTTTTTGTAGGTTGGTCAAGATCGGACCAACTGAAACAACGTTAGATCGGACCGCCATCTTTATTGGAGGTATACTCCGACGAGATGGCGAAACATAGAATGATCCAACGGCTGGGGAAACGGCAGTGGCTACCGACATTATTGTCATAGACGATGGGATCAAAGCAAGAGCAAAAAGAAGGAAAAAATAGAAAAATTTAAGGTGAGAAAATAAAGAGAATAATTAACGGACCCTTTTTTCTTTATTTTTTGACGGGAAGGTTGCAACAGTTAGGTTGAGATTTATCAGTATCAATAAAAAAATGAAAATTTTGGTAAAAAAAATAAAAAAATGAAAATGGAAGCGAATTTTTTAACGTACACTGTTTCTAACGGATCATCAACTACCTAACGGTTTACCGTCGTTTTAATCGATTAATTTATTAAATTTTTAGCATATTTTTCAATAAATATTAGATATTTTATATTATTTTAGGTGCATTCTATATTTGATTTTTTATAAAGTAAAATTTACTTTGTCAGTTATCATTATTAGATGATAAAATATACTTTTATCATGATAAATAAAAAGTAAAATAAAAGTAACTAAAATGTCAAGTAACTATACAATTTTTCTTTATTTTAACCAAATTAAAATATTTCAAAATAAAAATAATTAATGATTTATGGGAAATTCTTATCTTTTTTTTTTTTGGAAACTGAAAATTCTTATCTATACCCAATTTATTGTACTAAATTATTGGATATTTGACACATATAATAAGTACTTTACACTTGATTAATAAAAAAAAGATACATATCTTTATATTGCAAATCTAACTATTAGATGCAATAAATTAGGTGCAGTCAATATTTTTTTTTTTTTTTAAACAAGCAGTCAAGAATTTTTCATTATTTAAAATTTGGTGCGAACAAGACAATTTTTGACGCGACATCGGTGCTTTCTTCCACTATGGATTTCCTAATCTGATTAAGATTTCAGATGTTTCTTTTTTTTTTTTTGGATTATCCTTAAGATATGCTAGTATGCGGTCTAGTTCATGGTAAGCTTCCTTGCTGTGATTCTATCGAATGGCTATGTGGTCTCTTCTTGAACAGTTAGGTGTTATAATACTGATTTTTACAGGCAATTACAGCTACTGATGCTAAAAGTTAAATCAACTGAACCTGAACAAGGGTTGAAATTTTGCTGTGCCTCTTCAAGTTCCATCCAACTAATCGTCTATTGGCAGTAACATAACCAAGTTGCAACTTGCAAATAATCCAAGTTTAAGCAGCATATTATTGTGTAGTCGGATGGCTTGACAGTCTTCAGTCCTCTGATAGGTCTATTGGGTATGGGTGTGGTCCAGTCTTGATCCACTTGACCTGAACTAATGTATGCGTGTTTCAATTTATTGGCACATTTTTTTTAATGAAGATTACAATAATATGCATTTAGGCTTAAAATGAAGAGATATCACAAGTTTGGGAAAAAAGAATATATTTATATATATTCAAAAAAAAAAAATAGACAAATGATAGGTGCTCTACGAGCTCTTGAGCTCTGCTTGAGCTTTTGTACTCTTCGTGAGTTAACGAGTTTCAACTCAGTCCTGATTTCAATCTCTCCAACATCTCAACCAATAACCTCTCCTCCATCCTCTCAGAACGTCTCATCTAGTAGAGATCTACTTACCGCTCATCTCAAGAATGGTGAATGGGAGCCAAAGCCTCCAGATCCGAAGGAGATCCATCTCTGTGATGCTTCTAATCACTTCACCAAGAATTACCTAGTGTTCAAAGTACAGGAGGTGATAGCAGAAGCATGCAGTACTCCTCCTGCTCCTTTAGCAAATTGCCTCTCATGGACATCTTACAAATCTTCTTGTCCAAAAGTTGAAAGCTCCACCAGAAAATTTCTCAAGAAAGATTTCAAGAATGACAAGGGCCAACTTTCTGGCTTGTTTCATCTATACTTCCTTGGCTGCTTTGTTCAGGGATTTGTTGGGCCAGTGCTGATTGATGGTTCAGCAAATGAACCTAGCGAGCAGGAAGCACCTCCCAACCTGACTCAAAGTCAGCAAGCTCTTGAGATCGTCAATGACCAAAGAGAGTTGATGTACGAGAAATGTGGTTGTGTCGTCTTTTGTTCTAATAACGATGCCGTTGCCACTCATAATTCTGTTGCCTTGGAAAGCTATCTCCGGCAAGGCACTCCAGAATCTGTTCTCCTCTCTCATGGCGGTGATCCTCACTTGCCGATAGAAGAAAGTGAGAAGCTTATACCAACCTCTTTGCTCTCTTTAGAGCTGATGGTGACCCAACTGGCTAATCTCAGCCTCGAACAGACCAATCATCATGCAAAGGTCGGGTTACGTCTGGTAGAAGGAAAAGGTCACATCATTCTCGACCATGCTGTGTTGTAAAAATGGAAAGAAAAGTTGGACTCACCTCCTTTTGGTCTCTTTGGGCTTGAAAGCCCAAATGAAATATTTTAAGGCTTTTTCTAGTAATAGTTTTTTGCTTAGTCATAATCTTTTCTCTTACATTATTTAGTAATTCATAAGAGTAAATTTGATGACCTCCATGATCTCCTGTTTCCATGGTTTCTCTATAGCTATCATGTATACTTTCATGTAAACTATGGTTCTCTTTAATGATATCTTTTATTTAGTTAAAAAAAAATCACAAGTTTGGCAACTCGTGAAGCCCACTCTATTTGGACCTCACCGAAACTCCTTAAAGAGATATTGATCCCAATCGGTGAACTTTGCCTGCGTCTTTATGGTTAGGGGTCCCCCACCAAAGAACAGAAACTGGAAAGTAGCGCTTTTGGTTCGTTGGGTATAGGTGAAGAGTCGCTCTCTTTCGCCAAATAAAGAATTTGGGCTTCAGACCCATTTGTGAAAAAATACAACATATCACTCACGGTCACACACACACTACCCACCGCACCGGTTTGAATTAGAATATAGGCTTCGTATCGTAGCTACATGCGAAGATAACAGAATTCTAGTGAAGTGGACGCGAAGCAAAGAAGCTTTCTCACCCCAACCTCAAAGATATATTTTATCTTTGTTGTACTCCCTGACAAAACAAAATCACTCCTAGCGACTTGTAACAACCCTGAGTTCTATCTCCCTTTCTTCCAAATTGAAAAGGACGTTTTTATTATCGCCTTCTTTAGTCTCATTCCCCACATATATATCGATCTCAATTTCTAGTAGTTATACATTTCTTTCAAATTGAGGTCAAAGAATCATGGATAGTGGTCATGAAGATGGAGTTGTAGTGATCAAGAGGGCAGAGATTGATACTCGAGCACCATTCCGGTCTGTTAAAGAGGCTGTTACGTTGTTCGGCGAAAAGGTTTTGGCTGGGGAACTCTATGCCAACAAGCTCAAAGAGGTTTAGTCTATTTCTATGTATATATTTTCAGCTTTCGTTTGATATATACATGCATTCTTCTCTCTGTACATCTTTGAAGAATTGTTACATACATTATTTGCACATACGAATCTTTATCACCTACATAAAGTTGAAAATGCATAATGGCTGTTTCTGAATTTGTTTTCATGCATGCATGACTATATGCTTGCGATGAGTTCTTTTATTATAATAAAGAGAGATATTCAATGATTAAATTATATTTATCTAACAGTGGCTTAGGATTTCTTGTGTTTTGCTGTCATAAAAACAATTTTTCATTATATATCTAACATTTATATACATTTTTGAAATTAATTAATTGTTAGATATGTAGTTGCTTCAATTGCTTGCGACAGAATTAAAGTTTCCGAAATGTTTGAGCTATGACTCGAGACTATAACTGTTACTGTGCTGGTGGCAATTTTATTTATAATGAGATGGAATATGTCTCAAAAATTTGGAAATTATTTTGCTTATATAATAATGTAGTGAATATATATATATAGAGTAAACCCGCACGGTTTTGGTTTAATGATCAAAACATCTCACAGACATTAGAAGGACTTATATTCGAGTTTTTCTTGCCCTCTCCCTCCAAATTGTACTTGGCAATACATATATATATATATATATTTAACAGTGCAACTTAATTAAAGCTTTGAGAGTCAATTGATATACCTTGCCTTAAAAGGAGAACAAGCCAACTCATTATAAATTAATTTGCATGCTCCCTCACGCCCCTACACAGAATATGTCAGTACCTGAGGTATCAATTTGAACTAGGCGGTAAGCAAGCATCTTTTCTCGTCCAATTAAATTATCTTAACCATAAAAAAGAAAACAAATGTGCCTTTAGTGTAGAATTTATGATGTTTCTTTTTAGTCTATAGCTAGCAAACAGTTAAATTATTGTACTGATTGTTTAGATTCGCGTTGGAGCAAATGAAAATGGACATGGTCCGTCCAAGGTTGAGAATGTGACTGCTGAACTGGAGGAGACAAAACAAAGCCTTCAAAAAGCTAAAGAAGAAAGCATGATGATGGCAACTTGCTTATCTTCTCTTAAAGAAGAGCTTGAACGAACAAAGAGAGAGCTCCAACAAATAAAGATACGTGAAACCGAAATGGAGTCTGAAATTGAAGATGTGAAGGTTGTTGAAGATTCAACAGAATTTACAGTAAAAATTCAATCTAAACAAATACAAAATGAAGAAGAAGAAAATGAAGGTGCAGCTGTTGAATTTCAGAAGAAGCGATATGTAACTTTCGCAAATCCTCCATCTCTTGCTCAAGTCATGATTCCAGGTCTTGAAGCACTTGAGAGACACCCTTCTCTTAGGAAGAAGAAGAAGAAGCCACTCATCCCTCTAATAGGAGGAATTTTTTCTAAGAAAAAAGCAAGTCCAAAGTTCACTTCCTCATGAATTTCATGACCATTCTAATTTCAACAACCATACATATCTTTCAAATTCCAACAACAATAATAATCTATGGACAACCCTCCGAAATTTTCCTTTCACTTCTTTTTTCTGTTTTTTTGTGTAAATCTACCTAAAGTTGGGTATCAAATATTGAGAGGTAATGTTATGATTGGAGTATGATTGTAAGGTGAGGAAACCATGTAATAAGATGTTCTATTTCACTTCTTAATTTGCTGAAATGTTCATTTAAAAGTACCACTGTTTAATGAAATAATTTTTCGTTTAATAATTAATGTGCTAGGATTATAAAAATAAAAATAAAAATAAAATAAGTTTCACCTTGGGATAAAATGGGTAAATTTGGAGAAAACTCTTCAAACTCAAGGCCAAGAGTAATGACCCATCTAGGAAGAATCTGTTTGGATAATGTGTTTGGGAAGGGTATCAGTTGGCCCAATTGGGCTCAGCTCATGAACAGTTTGCTAATTATCTTGTTAAACCCATCATTACTAAGTTGATTAAAAATTCAAATGCTAGGTGGTTAACTCCAGACCTCATCATTGTTCCACTCCCTTAGAGAAGAGAAGAAAGTACAAGACACAATTATTCATGTCTTATAAAATAATTAGCTCAAGCCCTCCACTATTAATCATATCATCTGAACTCTTTCTCAATCTCATCATCATACTTTGCTTCTTCCAAATTTTACTCATTTCCATGCTTTTTTTTAGCCTTCCAATTTATTCTTTTGGCCACTTCTGTCTTTGGTCTTTTCCTATTAATTCCTTAGCGTTTACATGAACAAACGAGCCAAGATTTAGATTTTATGTTGCATGGACCACAAGCATAGAGTCTGTGTACAGAAATTTCATAATTATTAGAATTTGGTTAATCACAATTAGCTCAGCCTTTTTAGCTACAACTAATCAAGAAAAATGATCATGCTCGCTAATTACGTTATTTATTAACTAATATAAAAGAACTACCTCTTAGATTTTTCCCTTAACCGATAGATGAAATGATTTTTACCTATTTGGTGAGTCCAGCACCATCCTTCCCTTTTCTAGCTATTAATCCATAATTTTTTTTTTTTTTAAGATACAAAAATGATCATCAACTTATTTTGGAAAATATAAAATTATATAGACCCCCAACAGAATATTTTCAAGTGGGCATTGGTTAAATATCTTATCATGAAACAAAGAAAGACACTTTTAATGATCCACCAGCACCTTTTGTTCTTCCTTTTTTTTTTTACCAACTTTTGATGCCCGTCAATTATGAACTGGCTTTGTTCGAATGAATCACAAGCAGGCAACAAACATTTGGTTATTCTATATATAGATTTAAATCATTTCGAGTCATTTCTCTACTAATTACAATTAATAATTTGAAGTATTTTTTTTCCAATTATGTTGAAACCAGAATTAATTAACCACCATCCATTCCAATGGAGATGGTGAACTTAAACCACGAACATTTTCAACCTTTTTAGGTAATGGGGATAACAATTATGGGATCCCACTATAAAAGTTTGTTTGACTATTAATTGCAATCTTCTTGAATTTTTTTGGTAAACTTTTCGTGTAAACGCTTACATCATGATTTTTTATAACAGTAAATTATTTTTTCCTCCCAATTAAGGTATCTTTTATTAGAATTTCGTCATAGCTTTTTTTTAGTTTAGTTATCTAAATTCATCATTAATTTATAAAATGATATTAAGTTCATTAAGCACAAGGGTCCACTAAATTTGTGCAAATACTAAAAGTGAAGAGTGACTTGTGGGTTTTCTTAATTAAACTACTTTAATTGAAGCTAATCAAGAATGAAGAAACCCTAATAAACAATTAGGGTTTATGAGGACAAGTGAAGCCCCATACAAATGATTTGGGCACATGCAAATTATACCCTTTGAGTCTTCCAAAATAGAATAAAAAAATACAGTCTTTTTAATTTATATATCCTCAAACGACGTACATGAATCATAGCATTGCACTTCCCGGTAGAGGGCATTTGTCAAGCCAAGAGAAAAGAGAGAATCAAAATGCACAGCCATCAAAGAGAAGACAGCTTTGTTATACAAATAAGAAGAAGCAATAGTGAAGCTATTCATCATCAAGCTACCACTAGCACAACTGTCTATTCTTCATCATTTTCTTCTTCTTCGTCTTCCAAGCTAAACTTCTCTGCAATGAAGCTTTTTAATCGCTTTCGTAAAATTCTTATGAGACTCTTGTTTTCTCTTCCTAATTCTCATCATCACGGCTCTTCATCAGGAACATCAAAACAAAGAAACTGTGACAAATTTGATCCTCCAAAGACTTCATGTAGCTCTTATTACTCTTCCCATTCACATTATAGTGAAGCTATTGCAGATTGCATTGAATTCTTGAACAAGTCATCTTCTCAAGATGGGATTTTAGATGGTAGAAAATCTGATGTCTTGGTGTGATATTTGCTCCAGTACCCCTACAATGGATAACGTTGTTGTCTTGGTTCACTTTCACTCGTGCTTCTTTATTTTCCATTTTTGCTTTTAAAGCAAATACAAACAATGGATATATACATGATGTATCAATGCTGGTGTTATTGGTTCTTCTTGCACTTCTCTTTCCTGATTGTGCTACGTACAACCTTGTACATTTGTTGTTATGCAAAATATTAATTTTAATTTCTTTTTGTTTTAAATTCTATCATTTTTCCTTTTCTTCCAAGTACAACTATTTAACTGTGAATTATAAGCCAATTTCTTTTTTTTTTTAATGACTAATAGAACAGGAGATATGAAATGATAGTCAATAATATCATGCGATTGCTTAGCCAGGCACAAAGTATTACTCTTTATTACGTAACAATAATAATTTGGAACAACTTACTCCGATGATTTATAATTACTGTCCTAAATATTTTAATTAAGTTTTACCAATATTTTGAACATCTAATTTATTTTTAAAATTTCTAAAATTTTAATTTTCAATCTCACTAAAATTCTTTTTGCCTTTTTTCAGTTTAAAAGATCGTCCACATATTGATTTATAGTCGCACAATATGGAATAGTGACATAAAAAACTAACGTGTGTTGATATATATTATTATACTGGCAATTTTTTTATGTCAAAAAACGATAAAAAAATCTTAGTGAAATCAAAATTAAAATTTTAAAAATCTATTTTTGACAAATCAAATGTTTAAGATAATAGTAAAATGTGGTTAACATATTAGCAACTGTAAGTGCAAATTACCCCAACTTATTTTACCCACATTTTTGTCCTATAAAAAAACAATAAACTTAGTTTGGGTTTGAATACTGTATCACAAAAAAAAAAAAAAAAACTGTGTATGGGCTCATGGACTTTTGGAGTTCAATAATTTAGGATGTGTTTAGTTGCTGCTTTCTGTTACAAAGTCGGTCGTATATAGGATGGAGTTTCAATAGGTTACTTAAGGGAGTTTAGCTGGTTTAATTGTCCTACGTAGATTCCTTCTACATTTTCCTTTTTCATCTTAATCATTTTTTAATTGTGGATTCGCTTTCATTCTGATTGTCATCTTTATTATTTACAAATTTGACCAAGAAGCAACTGGAGCAGTAGGTCGATTGAGTGTTCTAGACGTAGAGATCTGGTGTTTTGCGTGAAGAAGAAGAGTGGATGGTTGTAATTCTCTTCTAGATGCTTTTGTTGTAATTGTTAGGGTTTGATATGTGCTTATTTGTAATGGGCTTATTTGTCATGGGTTTATTCTGAACTTTGTTCCTATTTGTAATATGGGTTGTCTTAGGCTTCTGGCCTTTTTAATGAATGAAATTCTACCATATGGCCCAAAAAAAAAAGTCAGTCGTATATAAGATTCATTAAGTCCATTATTATTTAAGCATCGACGCGGACACAAATGGAAATTTGCAAAGAGGATTCTGAATCACAAAACTAGAAATGGAAGGTTTGTTTGGTTCAAATGAATTCCATAAAATTTTGTGAAATTTATTTACAAATTCAAGTAAGTATGTTTGGTTTAAATCAAAACTTTGTAAAATTCATTTTGAATTCCAGCTTTTTAATTTTATGGAATTGTTTGAAACTAAATGGTTTTTTATTAATGAAGTATGTTTGGTTTAAATGAATTTGAAATTCATTTGAAAATGAATTCTATTTGGAATGCGTTTGGAAATGAAATGAATTTTTTGGTGGAATTGAAAAAAATAAGGGGAAAGAGTTTGTTTGGTTCAAATAAATTTCATAAAATTTTGTGAAATTTATTTACAAATTCAAGTAAGTGTGTTTGGTTTAAATGAAAACTTTGTAAAATTTATTTGGCATTTCAACTTTTTAATTTTGTGGACTTGTTTGAAACTAAATAAATTCTTTTTAATGAAGTATATTTAGCTTAAATGAACTTAGAATTTATTTGTAAATAAATTTTATTTGAAAATTATTTGGCAATGAAATGAATTTTTTAGAGAAATTGAACCAAATAAGAGGGAAGAAAATTCTGCTCATATTAACAACTTTACTATATAGATTTCCAGCTACGATAAAAGAATTACACCTACAATATTCAGCATATTAGTTACGTCCGAATCAAGGCAAGCATATTTGCCAAGTTTTTTCACCTTTTTTTCTTTTTTTTTTCAAATTATATAAAAGCACATAAATACATATACACCACGGGGTTAAAAATAGGACACGCTCTTTTACAAACACACACAACTTTTTTTTTTAATTTCTAATGATTAAAAGGTTTGTTGAACCAAACCAGCAAATTATCTCTCCATATATGTTTAAATGAGATCACTCAACATTTTATTTTTGTTAAAAAATATATAAACTAATATTCATGTTAGCTCCAACATAAAGAACAATATAAAAAGACAGGTCTCCAACATAAGGAACAATATAAAAGACAGGTCTTGATGAATCATGAAATAAAGGAAATAGCTATAGTAGTTATCAATAATTAAGTTGCAAATTTGCAACGACCTTGATTAAGATGCATAGCCAATCATCAACCCGTCGAAAGCGTGCGAACCTCACTTCTCATCTGATGCAAGTTATAGCATCAGTTGGGCTGTCAATACCAAGTCTCTCATAAGACAAAACCCAATTATGGACCATTTTTAATTATATATGGTTAGTATATGATCTCAACAGAGATTTCATTTCATTATAAAATAATAATAATATTATGAAACACCAAATACCCACCGCACATAATTATTTTTGGCTTAATATATACTCACCCTGCAAAATCCAAACGCTTAAAAACAATGAGAGGACAATGAATGTGCATATGCTCATTCATTGCTTTGCTGCTCAACTGATCAAGCATGTGTGGTGTCGAGCAATTTTATATAATCTCTCTGTTTACTGTTTCTGATTAATAGAGAATTCATTTATTTATTTACTTAATAAAACTCTTGTCTACTCTATGCAATGGTTGATTGGTCAAAGTCAAAAAAAAAAAAAACAGAACCATCATCAAGTCTTTTTCCCCACATACAGTCTTCTTTTTTCCATCACTTTGCTATCGTTTCAAGATGATTTCACGTGGCCCTTCATAATTTTGGTCCACTCACTCTCTTTAAAGCACTACTCTGCTTGGATTCATTCAAATGAAATTATGAGCAAATTAGTGTTCTTACATTGCTTAATTATATAATTAATTGTTTGGAACACATTTATATTCCAATTTCGACACACCCATTAGCTAGATTTTTTCGACAATTAATGGTTCTTGATCTGGGACTAATTTCATATGAAACTATTATGCATAGACGTGTTCTATTTAGATAGTGAAAGGTGCAACAATGAATATGACAACTGAATGGATTTCAATTACTCCTTCCAACCAAAGTTGCAGCTGCTGTAGAATACTCTTATGCTAGTAGTACTACTACTACTAGTACTGCCATCTTCATCCCATGATCAATCAAAATTTCCAATTTTATTAATCTAGTGCTGTGTTTAAATTAATGAGCA
>CATIWK010491822.1:0-14757 GCA_949634005.1 Mallotus japonicus
ATATTAATTTCAAAAAATATTTTATATTTATAATTTTAAATACTAAAAATTATGTAATTAAATATAATAAATTATATAGTAATATATTTATTAATTAATGTATTATTATTATTATTATTATTATTATTATTATTATTATTATTATTATATTAAAAATGCATATAATATATTTGTACATCTTTTAAATCAATTGTTTAAAAAAAATCAACAAAAGAAATAAATAAAAATTAACTAAAAAGGTATGAAAGGAAAAAAAATTAATATATAAAAATATAATTTTTAATTTAATTTAGATAGATATAGACAATTAAGTAATTACATTTAAATAAATAGGGACAATTAAGTAATTATATTTAAATTTATGGGAGCTGTTAATGAAAAACTCCAAATTGGAGTTGATATGAAAATGAGCTGATAGGTGTCCCAACAGCTAACAACTACCATTTTAAATTATTAACCAAAAACTGTTTTATAGCTGTTGAGAACTGAACAGCTATCAGCTCCTCTCCAACAGCTATGCCAAACACCCTCATAAAAACACTTAAAAATAAGTTCTCTTATTTTGGGAAAGAACCGGTGAACTATCTATCAGTGTTCTGATGCAAATTCTCTTTACTACTTTTGAAGTTCTTAATTTATGAGAAATGAATCAAAATAAAGGGAGACTTTTGCCTCAGTAGGTTAAATACATACTACATAATTTAAGTATAAAACACTTAATCTATTAATAAAACACACTATTTCTCAAAATAAACTAAAAAGTTAAAATTAAAAAATTAAGAGCATTTTCAATGGTACTTTTTAAAATAAAGAGTATATTGTAGGTAATAAAGAGCATCTTAAAATATAAAGAGCAAATAATTTATATCTATATATATATACAAAATTCTGAGCTTTAAAGTCATTAAACCGAAAATTTGATAAGTGACTGCCTTCATATTTAAGTATTCACTCTAAAAACTAATGTGTTAAACTATAATTAAACATCCTATTTTTTTTTATTAAAAATCTATATATATATATATATACCATAGTTATTTAGTAAGTATTATTTTTTAATTAAAACACTATTATACGTATTTCAATACTACTCAAATTTTAAAAGTATTTATATATTAAGTATTTTTCTACCTTAAATCACTCAAAATATTTTTTCCACACCATTAAAAAAAATTTAAAAAATTACAGTAATTACTTAATATTATATATTTTTTTTACTAAAATACTATTATATATACTTCAATACTAATCTTATAATAAGTCTAAAAACAAATCTTATTATAACTAAAAAATTATGGCAGCAAAAATTAAAAAATAAAATTAATGTGATATAATTTATTTTTAATTAATTTAGTTATTATTTTATTCCAATTATTATTTATTTAATTTGACAAGTATCTCTCTATAATTCAGCATTTATTTCTAAAGACGTATGTGTTGAATTATTAAAATTTACAATATTTTTCAATAAAATATTAAAAACCTTTATTTTAAACATTTAAAAATTTCTTCTTTGATTGTTTATTCAACATAGACTTCTTTTAAAACTTAAAAATAGACATAGATTCCATTAAATATAAACTACTGTATAACAGTAATTAGAGGTATAATTAAACACAATAATTATTTTGGTTTAATCTTTTCGTGTCTATAAGTTAATTACAACACCTATCCTATTCTGTACTTTGATTTTTCTTTTGTTGTCATGGTTTGATTTTCTCACTATATGTTATTACAATTTTATGGACATTGAGATCTCCCTCGCCACCCACATGTGCTGAACCTTCTATTGCCCACACCCATCGTTATGTATAAAGGTAGAAAAATAATAGTTCAAATTAGGATTATAAATGCCTGCATAGGTTGATAAATCTAAACAAATTATTGCTACATGTATATACTTTGAATTTTTCATTTATGATTAGTGGTGAATGTGGAGAGATAGTAAACATCAAGTAATTTGAGAAATATTTAATTTACTGAACAAATTTGGTGATCCTATACCTATTGCTTGTATGATTATGTTGCAGATCATGTCAATGGTCGGAAAAAGGGAGAGACCTCCAAACTTCAGGGTAAAGTAGACAATTTCTATGCTAAGATTGGCCTTTTTTTTTTTTTTTTTCTGGATGATTCAATTTTAATATTCTCATCATGTAACTATATGCAGGATATCGATGATCAACTACCAAATTCTAAAGCAGTAAATTTTAAATTCTCACCTAACACTCAGAACTAAAATGTGGTTTTCGACAATTTTTTCACAATCAATATTCTTTAATGCCTTTTGCTCCTTCTCTTTGCTTCTCTTTTTAATTTCAAATTTTTTTATAATCACTAATATCAATTTTTTTGGATGTGGAATTTACTACATGAGGATTAAAAATTTTGAAAATGTGAACCTATTTTGTATTGTAGGTGTAGTAGTGGATTTCTAATTTTTTTTTATGGTATCATGTTTGAGGACTTTTACTTTTGATTGCTTGAGATTTTATTTGTTGTTTTGTTTATTGGTGTTGTAGCTGCATTTAAGTTATGAATATCAAGTAATTTTAAATTTAAGTTTATTTTTTAGATTTATTTTTATAAAGTAAGCTTTGTGAGTTAATTTAACATATGTATATTTTAAAAGGATTTCTGTTGCTTAAAAAAAAAAAAAGGATTTCTGTTTGCTTTTATCATTTAAAAAGTCTTATACGTAAAACTATTGAATTTTCTATTTTTTTTAAAAAAAATTATAAAATTTTTTATTTTAAAATGCACATGTTTTATTTTATGTAAAGCACTGTAATTATATTACATCTAAAATATTACTCTCTTATTCCGTAAAAAATTATGTCTTTTATTTTACCTAAAACATCTATTTTTTATTCAATTAAAAACAAATTTTCATTTTCTATTTAACATAAAAAATAAAAAATCTATAACTTCTTAATCATTTTCTATTTTTTATTTTATTTATTTATTTATTGTTAATACTATAAATATTAAATATATATATATATATATATATATATATGTACTCTTAAAAAAGAATAATCAAATAAATTTATTACGATAATTTTTTAAATACTCATGACTTTTATATTTGATTAATTTGTAGTTTTTAATTTATTAAAATTAATTAATTTTAATATATATATATATATATATATTATTTACAGTCGACGTAAAGTGTAGATTGACGACTAATTTTATTTAAGTTTACTATTTATTTTATTTTATCCTAAAGCATTTAATTTTAATTTTTTTTCCTCTTTTTTCTAACGTGCGGACGTCTAGCCAG
Organism: Mallotus japonicus; assembly: GCA_949634005.1. Classification (NCBI taxonomy): domain Eukaryota; kingdom Viridiplantae; phylum Streptophyta; class Magnoliopsida; order Malpighiales; family Euphorbiaceae; genus Mallotus; species Mallotus japonicus. The sequence goes on from CATIWK010491822.1 coordinate 3,287, forward strand.
CCAATTTCCAGCGTTTCAGTGCCTCACCAATTGTGGAAATGTTGACTGGCAAATTTAATTAATCAGAAGTTCATGACATAAGAACGTGCGCATATAGATTACAAATAGTAATAACTAACAAAATGATAAAGAGGGCTCTATGTTCTTATAATGATAAAAAAATCAAAAGTAAACATTACAAAACATATTCAAATATTCAAAACCCATCAAGATGATGGTATAAGCATTAAGAATCCACGGGTCTTGAGAGTGTTCGTTTATGCACATACAAAATAAGCTTATAAGTGGTGTAGATTGGACCTTAACACAAAACTAATTGATTTTATGTTACATGGGCTCAACTTCATTTATAAGTTCACATGTATGTACGTGGACCAACACTCTCGAGGCCCGTAAATTCTTAATAATAAAATCATCTCAAACTTAGCTATTGATGTTATAAACCCGCATAGATGGCAAGAGCTCCCGTTTGAATGTGTCAAAAGAGATCATTTTTTTTTTCAAGCAAAGAAAAACCCACAAAAGAATTGATGTACACGTGTCAAGAAATGATTAATATGTTTCTGCTCATTGATCATTTTCTGGTACCGGAGATGTTGAAACGGCAAAGAGGGCAAGAATTGCAGTTGGAGAGCCAAGAAGAGATGCAAGGTGCATGATAAACATGGCCACAAGGGACTTGTTTTCCACCTACGCCTGACTGAAAACCCTCCATGCAAATCGAACAAACTTCGTCTGTTGAAGTTACTGCTGGCATATCAGCAACTAAAGAATCTGATTCTGATATTTGATGCTCAAAATTTGTTGGCAAAGTGAGTGCCTCATCCATGTCAAAGCTTGCATCGATAAGGCAGGTTAGGAAAGCGTTGTTTGAATGTGATGGTGCAGTTGCCATGTGGGTGTTTTAATGTATTCGTCAAAAACAAAGAGACAGCGAGATAAAGAGAGATGCAGAGATGAAGTGACAAAGAAATGGTGAAAAGTAATCTGTCGATGGATGTGCTTTTATAGAGGAATTTTGACCCCAAGATTTGCAGTTTTGTGCGTTACTTTCTGATATGCTTTTATAGAGGAATTTTGACCCCAAGATTTGAAGTTTTGTGCGTAACTTTCATATTTTCACGTGCACCACAGGGGAAGTTGCAAGGAAAGTGTATTCTTTTTTAATCAACCATCACTATTTAAAATTTATTCAACTTTAATTAATTTTATTTGATTTGAGGAGAACCACACGATAACAAAAATCTCTTAATAATTAATTTAATCTAACTACATACACTATAATTTAAAATTGATATATTATTTGAAAAAACAGCTCCTATCAACTGATTCTAGTGATTATTAATTAAAAAAAGTGTGCTATGATATATATATATATATTCAGTCGGTTCAATCTGGATAAAATCATAAAAACAGTAAAAATCTTCTATCAATTTATTTAACGCCACTGCATAAAATAGATACTTAAGTAAGAACAACTTCCGACCTAAATATTGTTGGCTATTAGTTTTCAACAAAGACTTTGAACCCTATACAATTACTGTGTGTATATATATATAAAGACCAAAGAAAAGGTATGTTTTCACTACTTTTTGGTTTATTATTATTATTATTATTGTTAAAATTTTGGTATGGCTAATAATATGGAGGTTAATTGGTTGTATTAATATTGAGAGAAAAGTTAGGTTGGCGTATGCGGGAGGATTGAATTTGGTATATATACATAGAAAGACCAAAGCAAATGTGTGTTTTCACTACTTTTTGGTTTATTATTATTTTTAACATTTTGGTATGGCTAATAATGTGGAGGTTAATTGGTTGTATTAATATTGAGAAAAAAGTTAAGTTGGCGTATGCTGGAGGATTGGATTTGCGGTCAATATTGAAAAATGCTTTATATATATATATAACTCGAGCTGAAGTTTGGGGAATGTATGTACTATGGTCTCGCATTGGCTAAAAACATTGCATTTACAAGTAGCTCACGGCAAGTTGCAACACTTCTCTGGCCGCCATAAAATACCTATATATTGGCTATTGTTTTGTAGCACCCTCCCATCCCAACGCTGCAGCAGACACCTAACCAACTAAGGGATTAAATATGAAAAGAATTGTAATTTTTATAGTAGATAAGCTCTAATTAATGTACCATCTTCAACCCTTTAATATTATTAAGTCATAGTGTTAGATATAAAATTTTAAATTAATTACTTTTTTTTTTATTTGGCCAGATAACTACACACCCACCTAAAACTAAAAACTAAATACTGCTTGCCATGTTAATGGAGAGAAAAAATTAATTAGAAAGTAGTCCACCAATTAATTATTTCTAAATCTATTATATTTTATTATTATCCTATTGTTAATTTATAAAATTATTTTTATTTAATTTAAAAATAATATCTTAATTTTTTGTTAGTAAAACATTACATGTATATTTACTTTGTGTATTTATTTGTATTGTTTCATTTTCTTTTTTCACATATAGAGGTAAACAACAATTAGATCGAAAATCAAATTGGCTTTGAACTTTTTTGTTCTAAAATCTTAACATAGTGTTCAATTTGATTATTATTTTTCAAAATTAACAAATTGATTTAAATTGAAATTTTTTAAAAATTACATATATATATATAAAGGATAAAAATATCTATTTTGGGTCTTGATCATATTCTGAATTCGAACCATCAATAATTAAAAATTGAATTAATTGAAATCATTTAAAAATAGAAAAATCGGTCCCATAGTTGACACATAATGAATAATTTTGGTTGTGCCCTTAATTATGTGGGTCATTTGCCTTTAATTCAAATCCACCAAAATTTCAAAAGCTAATAATTTCTTGCTAATATTTAAAAAGATAATGATTTATATAGCTAATATCTATATGGACAGTAATGTTTATGAGTAAAAATTTTTTTCACACCTTTCTTCTCCTTTCAAATATTCTTGTATAGAGCTATGTATATAACTTTAATTAAAAAAATTACTTTTTTAATGTCCATAAATATTACTACTAATGATATCTATCATTCATCAAATTAAAATATAATCATATAATTAGCCACCCTTCACCACGTTATCATGGCCAAGGAGAGGTCTCATCAACAAGTTCAATTTGCATCTTCAATATATATATATATATGGGCATGTATATAGCCGCAACCTGACAAGGACGTTAAGCCACGGTGTTCAATGGAATGCATGGTGTTCACCGGTAAACCATATATTCTACGCCTTTTCTACTGCGTGCATCTTGCTTTGCAGCATATATATTTTTTTAATTTTATTTATACTTGAATATAAATAATTTTTATTTAAAATAATAAATTACGATATCGATATTATTTACATAATAATAATAATATAAAAGTAATAAAAAAGTTCACTGTTTACAGTTATTTAAAGTGCAAAAAATTTCTATTCATTACATTACATTTCATTTTTTAAAAATTTTTGTTAAAGAAAACTCCAATATTTTAAACCCAAATTTATGTGTCATTGTGTATTTGTGTTGATTAACGTTGGATCTAAAGAAAAAATATGTTAAACATATCATGATATCAATATATTAGAAGCCATGATGAAGTCCATATATATATAGCTTAATTGCAAAGCCTTTATTTGTAAAAATTATCTACCTCCAATGGAAAAATGAGAAAAGAAAAAATCTCCACCTAATAAAAAATAAGTTAATTAATATTCTTTTTTTTTAATAAGAATGTCATATGACTTAAACGGCCCTCCTTTTATATGTTGATGACGATAAAAATCGAACTATACACTTTAAGATTTCCTTGAAAAGGAGTTACTACTTAATTGCTCACTGACAAGCTAATAAGGATATGGATTTGGTATTGCGGTCAAAGCACAAGCCTCCATTTTTTTTGGCTGGTCAGACATTGAACAGTTTGAAACATTTTTAGTCAAATTTCCTCCTCTAAATAATTTTTATTCAAATTCTTAATTATGGTTAATTAGAATTTTTTTTGCATAAATGAGTCCATATTATAAGCTTATACTACTTGGTAATTTATATGCCTAATTGAAACTTAGACAAAAGTAATTATTGAAGATGGAAAAATGTTTAATTTGATTGAATTGGTACGTTACCTTCAGCACTAACAAATTGAAAGTTTCAATTTGAAACTTTAGAGACATGAAAGAACTAGAGAGCTGAATAATATCCTCAAGCAGCAGACTAGAAACTGCATAACCTGCACTGCCATTGTGAATGCCCATAAGCAAATTAAAGCGATTTGTTTCAACCATCATTCCGCTAAAACCAGCAGCTTGTGCTACCTGCAATGAGGACTGTCCGGAAAATAAATTCTCCTGACCTGACTTGAAAGTCGGAAAATTCACAAAATAATTCTCCAGATTTGGTTCAAAAAATTTAAATATTCGCCCCGAATTGTTTTGAATTTTCAGAGCGATTCAGAGCAAATGAAGAATCCAAATTGGTATGGAACAAATTCAAAATTCGAAGATTTATATAAATTATTAGTTTATATATATTTAAAATTAATATATATATATATAATTAAATATGTTATATTTAATAATAGTATTTTTCATAAATTTTCTTTTAAGTTTTATTTTAATAATTTTATAATTTGAACATATAAAATAAAATGAATATAAATTTTACTATACAAATTTTATTTATAAATTTAAATTTTATTTTATGATTTAAACATATATTAAAAATGAATTATAAAAAGATTCCATTGATGAGTGTATTTATTTTATTTCAATCAACTAATTAGTATTTAAAATGTTAACTATTATATGCTGAGTTAACATTTAATATATTTAGATGTAATTTATTATTAAAATGGTACTAAATTTTATTTGTAACGCATAATTCTAAATTTTTAATCTTATCTTGCATTCCTTACTAACTTTATAATATATCATCAAATAATAATAATAATAAGTCAAATTATATATATACACACACAAATAGTCAAGGGAAATTTTTAATTATGAAGATTTTTGGTTCAGTTTTCAGGATAGTTCGAGTTCTCTAAGAGTCGTGCACAGTCCTACCTCCAATTGCAAACCAAATGATACCTAACTTTAGATTTTTTTTTTTCAAAAAATAAAAAATAAAATATTATCGATCCACTACCTAATAAAGCACAGCTACGAGGAAACTACATATCCGAAATTAATGTCCGAGCAATCAGATGGTAGAATACAGGCATATTTCACATAATAAAGCACTGACCAGTAATTTGGATATAATTAATGAAAAGCTTTTTGATATCAAAAATCACAACATTTTTGAGCTTCTTGCATATTTATACTAAATTTTAAAATTTGGTAAAATTAGCTTAATTTGATATATTATTTAAATTTTAGCTTAATTTAATAAATAAAATACATACATTAGCATAATTGTGATTTGATCATGAATTAATAAATAAAATACATACATGGCGTTTGAGGTGAATTAAATAACATATATTAATATAGTCTCACATTCATATGATGACTTAAAATAGGTAAAAAATGAGATAAATATAGTCTTTAGAAGTTAAATAAATTTTTCATTCTCATTTTTATATATTTTTTTAAATTATTGAGATTTAAGTCTAACTAACTATTATAAATAGTATTTAGATGATTTGAATGTAAAATTTTTAAAAATAGAGATTAACTACTTCAACTTAGATATTATAGATTAACGATTAAATTGTAATTGTGCTAAAATTATAAATAATTAAATTAAATTTATCAAATTTTAAAATTTGATATAAATTTATAAAAAATTAAAAAAATTAGAATTTTTGTACTAATATACGTTTATTAAATTAAATTAATGTGACGTGATTGTGAAACACGAATCAAAATAATCAATTATCCAATGTTGACTTGGTATACCATCAACAAAGACGATCGTGGGCATAATTTTAGGAAAAAAAAAAAAAAAACGTTATAGTTTTTGTTTCTGCACGTTTAATAGATTTTTAATCATTAGTTATTTAATGGATAGGATATTGATTCATATGAACCTTGACCTTTATATTGTACATACATAGCATAAGTTATCATAATGTTTGTTCCAAGTCTTGTTGACTAAAGTTAACCTTTAAGAAAGCAAACAATACATCTGATCGAGCCAACATTTAGATTCAGCTAATTTAATTTTATTTTATTTTATTTTATTTTTTTATCAACCAACACTAAAAATAGGTTTCATAAGTCAAGTTTAGTAAAAATAAGAGTACTTAAATTCAGAACTTTTTTCTACCAATAATAAAAACTCTTGCAACTTGAGTTAAGCGTCAAATGTAGATTCAGTTCTTTTATAGATATTGAAAATATTTTTCAAAATAAAATTCTAAATTTATATTTTTTAATTGAAACTAATTAATATTAAAAAAACCAAGCGTGAAAATTTTTTTCATTCAAGTTTTATATGATTCGTATTATAGCTTTATAATTAATTAGATATTATATTCCATAGTTTATTATACATTTTTATTCGGTTTTATTACAACCATCTATGTCTCAATAAGAACAGTAAAAGTAAAAGTATTTTTCAATTTTTTTTATCATTTTCAACTTACTTTTGGAAAAAAAAATATATATTAAATTCTTTTCAAGGCATAAATCTATAAAACAAATAGTTTAAAAAATCAAAACTATAATTTTGGCCTCACACCTTAAGCGAAAGAAGGCAAGTTTAACTATCAGTCATAAGTAGGTCACAACATTCCATCGATTCGGTCGGTTTTTACATAATTTTTTAATTAAATCAAATTAATCAAAATTTTTAAGAACTATATTTGGGTTTGATTAGATTTGATTTATAAAAATAAAAAATATAAAGTAAATAAATCGGACCAAACTAAATTGGATCTATTCGATTTTTGGTTTGGTTCATTCAGAATTCCTGCTCATCCCAATAAAATAGTGTAGTTTTATGAACTCATAAGACTAGGAAAAAATCAATTTATGTAAATAAAAATACTAAATCTTGCCTAATTTGATGCTAAGTGTGATTTTGAATATTTTGGGCGAGCATTTCTTTAATTAGGTATAATTTTTTTTGCTATATATTTTAATTACTTGATATGTAAACAATATTAATAATTTATCACTACAATATAAAAATTTATGATACACTCTTTCAGATTAATAATTTATGTAAACGCATCAAAATAAAATGTAAATTTTATTTCCAATCAAATCAGAATAGAATTTTTATTTTTTATTTTTTTACCAAAAAATACTGAATTTTAACAATAATGGTATATATTCAATCTTATGGTGTTTGATCAGGCCTAAAATTCAGTTTATAAGGACCTGTCTTTTGTGCACATTGGTAGAGAGACTAAAAAAACAGTTGCTGGTTGGCTTTCTAAACATAGTCACTGTCAAAAAACAAAAATCAAAGTTTGGTACCATATCGTACACACACAGATATCAAATTTCATTGAAAAAGCAATTGTTGTTGTGGTGAATAGTTTTAATTAGACAAATGTTACCCTAATTATAAATTAAAGAATTGGTTGATAACCAAACCCATCGAAATCTTTCCTTTTTTTAACCAAACCCAAAAATTAATTAATGAAAGAACATATAATTAAAAAAAAAAAGACTAAATTGTATACACATATGTAATTAAATTGATCTGCCGGAGGAGATGTTGAAGCGGCAAAGAGGACACGAGTTGCTGTTAGAGAGCCAAGAGGCGATACAAGTTGCGTGATATACATGGCCACATTGGACTTGTTTTCCACCAGTACCCGATTCAAAACCCTCCATGCAGACCGAGCAAACAGTATCATCATCAGCATCAGAAACAGAAACCGTCGGCATATCAGCAACTAAGGAGTTCGATGATGAAATTTGATGCTGGAAATTTGGTGGCATACAGAGAGCGTCGTCCATGTGGAAGCTTAAGGCCATCAGGCAGCTAAGGAAAGCGTTGTTGGACTCTGATGATAGAATTGCCATTTTGAAACTTCGATTTGATGAAGGAAAGAAAGTGAATGAAGAGATAGAAAGGAATTTTAACTTATAGAGAACACAAAATCTGAATAAGAGGAAATTGTGAGGAAGCTTGGTGAAATTAAAGTGATCAAAGGAAAAAATGTATGTTTGGTAATGGAATAAATTTTTAATTTAAATTTGCTGCAGGAGACTGTCAGCCATGGCAACTACTCACTAGTGGCCCTCACTCGGCAACATGTGGTTCGACAGCCGCCTCATGTAGATATTTTTTTTTTCCTATTTTAGATAAATGAGAAAACCAATCCACGTTTCTGTTAAAGTTTATGGATAGGGTTTGTAATTACAATTCGTGTAATTTTATGAAATGCTTTTATTTTATATATAAAATTAATTTTTTATGTACTTTAATATGACAAGTTGTTTTTTTAACTCGATAGAGGATTCAGTATTATCGGAACAGAAATGGAAGCAATTAGTTTTTAATAGTTAGTATTTCGAAAACTATTTTTATTAACCGCTATCAAGCGTGGGTTTCACAAATTTAGTCAGGAGGGGAGAGAAATTGAATATAAAACCTCTCACTTTCAAGAGTAAAGACTCTTACGACTTGAGAGTATATCAAAAATTTTGTTTAACAACAAATATTTCATTTAAAAGGAGAAAAAGAGATCACATGAAACAAGTCAATAATACAACCAGATCTACCTATTCAAATAAATTCAAAGACTAACAGAGCAAATAGTCTAAGAAAATCATTCTTAAAAGCACAGTAGCTTAATATCAAAACCAAATGCAGGTACTATCATGAACATAGTATGTGCTCAGCTCCAAAACATAGAGGGATGCACATAGTTATACTACTTGAAACTGAAGTTGAACAACACATCAAACTTGAGAATTGAGCAGATCTGGATCTCTAAAATTCTTTTTCAAACTAAACAAGCAACACCAAATAGATCCAAAATATTATCAAAATAAATATATGAATGGGATAAAACCCACATTATTTTGAGTTTTAAAACTCATTCAGATTTCTTTATGCAAAAAACAAAAAGATTTTTGGTATATGAATGGTTTTTTACCAAAATGGCCAAAAAAAAAAATCATCCAAAACCAGTGGAAACCGAAGGGAAGAGAAACAAGAAAAGTGACAGAGAAGAGAGAAAGAGAGTGTACTTGGCACTATCAAAAGTTATTTGATACAATGAAAATTGGAATACAAAATATTTCGTTATGGAGTATTTTTACATAAAAATTTCAGAAATTCTTACACCATTAGGATCTGTAATATTTTATCAGTTCCAGTGACCTGTAAACCGTTCAGGACCCTTAATTGGAACTTGGCAGTTGGTAGGCACCATTGCTAGCTGTTTCTAGTACACTTCAAGGTCCAAACTGTGGGTAACCGCACTTTCAATTCAAAGCGCCAATGGGTCTAGTGAGCGGCACTATGGCAACAGGGCCTAGGCCATGCATTTCAGTGTCAATGAAGAGCGGCTTTCTTTGGTGGACCTATGGTGACGCAAGCTAACAAAACAAAACAAAAAATTTGCAGCATGCATGAAACATGCAAGCAGGGGCGGAACTACTAAGGAAGCCAGGGGGGCTAGAATTTGAAAAATTTCCATATATATATATATATATGGCTCCCCTTCAATTTGGAAGCAACTCTTTCATTTTTAGTTTATGTGAGATTCATAAAACTAAAAATTTTATTTATTTAAGCCCAAAAAACAAATTTGATTAAAAAATAAAATTTATTTCAAAAGATATTTAAACTCTTCACTATTTATTCCTTTTTCACTTTTGGATTTTCTTTCCTTCTTTCACTTTCTTTATCTCCCAGACTTCCTTTCTTTAAAAAAAAAAAAAAATCTTTCATCTTCTATATTGTCAAAATTCTTCAATTTTTCTCTTAATTAAATTCAACTCTGTGTTCTATATGAAGTGTTTCAAAATGAATAGGTTTCACATATGATGATACATCATACAAGATATACATCTCAAAATCTCATCAACCAAAAAAATTATCTCCTTTTCTTTTTATTTCTTTAATGACTTTTTTTCTTTTGTATATATAAAATTTAATCACTATTATATGGTTATTATTAAAATATTTTAATAAATTTTTTACATACCAATATTTTTATGAATCATTTTCTGTACTTTAGTATATTATTTACAATTGTAAATTGTGATATATTAAAATACTACGTTATAGGTAGTGATGGAAATTTATTACTAATAAGGCTCCGTTTGTTTCACGGTAAAATATTTTCCAAAGAAAATATTTTCTAAGAAAATATAATATTTTCTGGTGTTTGTTTGGTGAAATTTTTTTTCTAGAGAGCCAATACTATATTTTATAGAAATGGTTACTTTTGCAATTTTTAAGGTTATAAATTCCTGTCCGCGGTTGCTTGACCTAGTGGTTAAAGTCCTGGCACGGACACCTGCAGGTCTCAGGTTCGAGACCTGCATCCCTCATTTGTGTTTCCTCCTCCCCACTATTTGTATACTCAAAAAAAAAAAAGGTTATAAATTCCTAAAGACAGTTAGCAATCCAACAATGTTCCAGGGAACCGAAATGTGATCAATTATGCATATGAAGCCATTAAGTACATTGCTACTATCAAACAAGCAGCCATGAATTAAAGACCAGTAGCAGAGACACCACGATGCAACAAACTCACAAATCACCACCCATGTTGAACTCGATTTCCTCATATGTTACTAGCGGTTAAAATGTTCAAAGCCAAGATACATCAAATGAAGGATGCCATCCTCTAGAACCAGATCCACACAAATAGCTTGCTCTTCATGTAAATACATAAATAACAAAATTGTCAAGTACAATGCAAAACATAAATCTAATTGGAAAAAAACTATGTTAGTAAAGTTTTATGGAATTGATATTTTACAGCCTCTGCAGATCAACACTTTGGGCTTGATGTGGGGTTTAGGAAATTTACAGTCAAACTAAGCATTCCAAACACATGCTGCTTTTCCAACCTCTGCAGATCAAAAACATGCTGCTTTTCCAAAGCAAAAAAGATGAATACCTCGGGGAGATTTTACAACATTTCCCTTTAATCAACATCCAAGATAATAAGCAAAATCAGTACATTACTACTTTCAAACAAGCAGCCATGAAAAGCAGAGGAGGTAGCTACCCGGATAATAAGCAAAATCAGAGGCGGACTGGAGCAAAGGATCATGATCATCCATTGAAAATTCTTCGTCTATAGCTATTTCACCCAGAAAATACCCAGAAAAAAAAAAAACATGAACAAAAATCCAGCAAAAAAACATGAACAAAAATCCAACAAATGCCAAAAAGAATTCAAACTACTCAATTAAAAAAAGAAAAAAAAATGATGAAGAAAACATACCTGATGATGATGATGACGAAGTTGAGAGGAGATGATGAACTATTCTTTTTTTTTTTTTTCTTTGAAACGAAGGAGATGATGAACTTGAGAGGTGAAAAGTGAAGTGGAACA
>CATIWK010491920.1:0-10801 GCA_949634005.1 Mallotus japonicus
ATCAGGTGTCCGACAACATTTGATGAATGATCTTTTGGGTGTCTCCTGGATTAGGCGGATTGTTGTCTAGTTTTGGGTAGCTGTGATGTTTTTCTTTTTTGTCTTTGGGGTCTCCCCCTCCCTTTGATCCAAAAAAAAAAACTATAGTTTTTGTATAGACTCGTATTTAACTTATATATATATATATATATAGATGAAATTCCAACTATGGCGCCCTTTCTCCTAGAGAGATATTATGAATTGAGCAACCTAAAAATAAGAGAGCTCAACATCAATGTAAGTAGTTATTTGTGCATATTACCAACACGTGTGATCTTATACGTACTAACAAAGCCACAACAGTTCAAAAAATAAATTGTGCATATTACTACTATTTACTACAACATAGATGCTATGAGCTATGTCCTTGGAAGATGCTATGAGTTATGTCCTTTTTTTTTACCAGGGAGGTGGAGAGGGAAGGGGATCTGAATCCTCTACCTCTAAACGGAGCCGACCCCGTAGCTGGAACTAATCCTAGGCAGATAACTCAACATTTAAATATTTAGGAACGTTGTTCCTAGAACTTGAACCCATGACCTCAAGGATCATGGATACCCCCTAACCACTTGAACCAAGTGGTGGGAGGGCTATGAGATATGTCTTGGGAAAAAGCATTTTATGAAAGTCTCACTTCACCTAGACACTTTGGTAACCTTACCCTATGTTTGGAAAGAATGAGAGAAAATATAGAAGAAAATAAGTTTATTTTTCCTTTTTTATTTTCTCTTATATCGCTTGGATTGGGGGAATGGAAAATGAAGAGGAAAGACCCAGGCTTCTAGTGATAAGATGTCTACCAAAGACACCCACCAGTGAGGGTTCGATCCCCACTTGTGCCCCCTCCCCCACTCAAAAAAATAAATAAAATAAAATAATGAAGAAGAAAGAAAATATATTGTTAGTAAATTATTATTTCAACAACTATGTTTGTAGAATTTGAATTGAAATTTAAATTATATGTACTTTTAACCTTTTTTTTTTTTCTTTCTACTTTCTCTGGAGAGAAAACATTTGAAGGAAAATAAGGGTTATTTTCCTTCCTCTCTTATTTTCCTCCATCAATTTAAACATGAAAAAGTTACTTTCCCCCTTATTTTCTTTACTCCCTCATTTTCCCCTTTCCAAACATAGGGTTAAGGAACATCTAGTGGCTTTATCATTTGGTAGTGAATCCCATCACTAATGACTAAATAGCCATCCTCTTTCCACTGTATTGGCAGATCTGGTATGCTTTATCTATTCTACCTCCCGTTGATTAGTACAATATATGCTCGAACATTAGACTGCCATTTTTCAATGGAAAGTATCCGCATTTACCATCAATTAGGGTTGAGAATATTACAGAAAAAACTATCGGGCTCCAACACGCCCTTTTGCATTGATGAGTAGCATCAAGATACCAATGAATGATAAAAACGAAAACCAACCCACATAAGAAAAACCATTGCAATGCCACCAATATATAATAAACTGCAAAACGAAGAAATTATAATAAGAAAAAGAGAGAAGTGTCCCTCAGGATGAGCGTCCTTTTTTTAGTAGCTACCAATAATGTATTTTATCATACTCTAAAACTCAAGGAACAAAACTAAAGTGAATCAGACATTAGACAGCAAAAACTTGACAAATCCTTTCACGCTTAGGCAGCTCCAGCACCTTTGCCCTTCTTCCTCTGGAGCTTCTTCATGTAGAACTCAAGTTCCTTACCCTCCAAAATGTATCTAACAACAAAAATCCATAGTAAATGCAAGTGGGATTAGAAAGTATGGACAATAAAACAACAGAAAGAGATATTTCATCTATTTAGACTCACCCATCAGCTCTGCCACATTGACCAGGACGGGATGAGATGCAGGCCATCAATCTACCACTCCCAAACTGCTCTTCAATGTGGGGATCAAGCTTACGATCCTTTTGGCGCTTCTCAAGCTTCCTAAGCACATGGTTGCTCTTCTTAGTTTCCTCTGTAGCGGCAGCAGCACCTTCGCCTTCCTGCAATGATCAAAGGTCAAAGATATGACTTCTTAAGTAGCACACAAGAGATGAAAGCTAAACTACTTGATGAATAGCTATCAAATTTTTCCACAAGATACAATCACATATGCTTCCAGTTCCAATCATATTATATGCAGCAACAGAAAAAAAAAAATATCAGAGAGCACGCAGTTTTCCAGTGACCTTTTAAAAATTCGGCATATCTCAAATTGACTAACAAAATCATCTTGCTCTTATGACAGGTTCAGACACATGCCAACAAGTTATTTCCATGACCACAATAAGAAAGTTGAAAGTTAGTGACTGATTAGTTTCAGAAGCAAATTCACAAATCAAAATCACCTCAGTTTCCTTCTTAGCTGCAGCCTTCTTCTTCCTGCCAATATCAACACCATAATGCTGAAGATACCATTGCTTAAACGGAGCTGCATCAACCTGAATAATTGCACTCTTCACCAAAGTTTGTGTCCTAACAAGCTCATTGTTGGATGCATTGTAAACCACATCAAGAATACGAGTCTTGCGGGTGGCTGCCTCGCTACCCCAGGAATAATTTCCAGTATCCAATCTCAAAGCTCTCCACTTCACATTGCCTCCTCTAACACGAACCCTCCTCACTGTCTTGTTGCTTGAAAGCTTTGTATTAGCAGGCTGACGACCGAGCTCATACCTTAATAATAGATCATCCACAAACAAAATCTAATAAATTTACTTACATCCAACCAACTAAGAAAACCCACATCATCACATTGCATTAAACAAACAAAACACAGAATGAGGCAAGCAACCCAACAAAAACAACTAATATTAATGTTCCTTTTCATCTATAAAGTTAACACTGCATCCTTTTATCCTTATTATAACAACAAACACATTACAGCACACGAAATGCAAAAATATAATGAATTTAATTTTGGAAATGCTGGAACCCTAAAAATCATAAATATATTATATCAGATCCGACTCTTTTCAACACAACAGCTACATTAGCATTGAATAAAAATAAAACAAAGATAGAAAGGTAAATCAGCTAAAAGCGTCACCGTTGTGAACACAAAAAACACGGAAACAGAGGGAGAGAGATGCGTACTTTCTCTTCTTTCTCCAAGCTTTCTTTTTGCCACCAGTGGCACGCCTCTTGTGCATGGAGTCCCTTGAGATACCTGAACACAACCATACACAATCGCCATGTGAGAAACCATTCCCAATCAATTACAGAAAAGCGAAATCAATCAATGGATTAAGCTAGCAGTTGCTGAGATTTTTCATGAAATTTTCTTTGTTTTTACCCATTTTGGCTGAGCGGCGCTGGCTGCTGCTTCTTCTGAGCTTTCAGTGTTTGCACCTCTCTCTCGCCTCTCTTCAATAAACCCTAGCCGAGTCGTTTATTTAATCCCTAAACTTTATATTGTTTAAATAAAATATGTATGCAGTTACTATTTTGCCCTTCTTAATTTTAAAATTGTCCAATACATTTTACAGTTATATTTTTTTTTCCTTATAAATCAATTTTTATTGCTCTTTCCCATCTCGCATCTCACATTAATTGTAAGGTGTATGTGTATGTTATATAACATATTTACATTTTCAAAAAAATATATTTTTAATGTGTGCATTATGGTGTCTATTATCTACATAAACTGACCGGTCTTTCAGAATTTCATATTGGTTGTGAAGTGTGTTTATTTGAGTTTATAGATTAGTATATCTTTACAAAATTATCATATTTTTATGAAAGAGTATATCATGTTACTGACCCAATGCATATTGTATGTGTATTTTGTAAAATTAAAAAAATCAATTTTTATTTTTATCTTCATATATGTTTATTTTACACACAAAAAAATAATTTTAATTGAATGACATAAATGAGCCATACATTTTAGTAATTTAAAGATAAAAAAATCAATAAAAAAAATTTACTTTTTTAAGAATAAATGTAAATAAAACATACTATGCTAATTATTAAATTAAACGTTGATAAGTTGTTTTTTCACCTAAAATAAAACTTTGAACAATTTTAAAAGAATATATTTTAGAAGAACTACTTCACTTAATACTTTTTTCTCCATATCATTTTCTATTGACTCAAATTAGTGAAAATGTGGAAAGTTGAGTAATCTAGTAACATTATTCTGTTTAAAGTATTATACAACTTAAAAATTTGATTCTTATCTTTTCCTTTTCATAATAAAATAAATAAAGATACAAATTATTAATTTATAATATATCTATTTACATGATCGTGAAATTAGAATCATGAATCAAATTGGCAATTCAATGAATTAAAATTAAAATTGTATGTGATGATTTTGAATCATAATTGAATTGTAAAAAGAATTCTGAAATTGTTGGTCCTACTCCGGTTCAAAACTATATATAAAAAAGTAAATATTCATTTACATTACATGCAATAGTTAATATTTTTTATCATTTAATGCAATTTCTTTTTTATATTTATAATTTGCAATATAAATTTACATAAATACTTTCATTCAAAAATCAACATATATGTTCATCGATTTTTATTTTTCTCGCATCAAATTTCTTTTCATGTATGACTCCTATAATATAATTATTTTCTATTATACAATTTCATACATATTATATTTCATCAATTCCATAAAGTTTTATAGTCTCTCTATAAAATTTTTTCACCCTTTTTTATCTCTATTTTTAGTTTATTTTTTATAATTTTTCTCCAACATCAAAATGCTTCAATCAAGAAATAATAAAAAATATATCAAATGAATTAATTTTTTTTGTTAATAAAAAGATCATATGACCTAAACTTCAATGGACTATACAATATGATGCAATGTTTTCCTTTAAATCGACGACAACAGGAATCGAATTCTACATCTCATAATGCCCTTAGAGAAAAGATGATATAAATAAAGTTATTAATCCATTTAGAACTTAATTTATAAAATTAAGCACAATTTTCTCTCCACTTTCTATATTGTACTAAATTATTCAAAGAAAATTTAACAATATCATGACATAGGGTTAATTATAAACTTTTCTTAAATTTTAAATTAAATTTTTAACCGCATTATATATGAACTATAGATGAATAATTAATACTTATCAACAACTACCATTTCTTTTGTCATTCATATGGAGGAGAGAGGAACATCAACATGAAGGCGTGAGGTTTCAAACTTGAAATCTCACAATATCTGTGGCGGCAACTTGACCATCCATGCCAAACTTAGCAGGCATCAACAGCTACCATGGTTAGCTTAGGCTACGTACTCTTGGTAAAACTGTCTTGATAGAACAAACAATCCACAAATATGAACATGTTCAATAGCAAAAATTTTGCCAGTGAAGTCATGCCACCAAATAGAGTGACAACTTTTCCCTAACAATGTGATAGATCCCTCAGTCACATAAGATTAATTTATTATAAATTATAATTTTAGTTAAATTTAAATTTTAAAAAAATATGATAACATGAAGCATTTGGAAATGCAAAAACATCCGAGAACAACAACTTTTATGCATTGTTCTAACATTTTTCGGTTACAACACTTTGTGAGCTAAAATTGACAAAACTGCCAATGATATCATGAAGGATTAAGGACAGTTAAGGCAAGGATTAGAATAAAATTGCCCATGTGCGCCATATTTGCATAGAAGATTGATAATGCTGAGCAGTAGAACTCAAACTATGAAGTTTGTGTTTCATTTTTTTGAATGTCTGTTAGTGACTAATTGTTAGATGTAATTTTAAGACCATCTCCCACAAAGAAGTGAGTGCTTTTTATTGATTGGCTTTTGTTTAGGTTTTGTGTTATTACATGTCGCTGCAATTTTATTATTTTAAATACTGTCACTTCTACATCTAAGTGTAACAAAAACATATGAAGTTAAGAAGATGTTGATGAGGATTATCTTATGTAATTCTTAAAAAATCAGCTGCAACCATGTAATCATTTTCAAATTTCATGTGTTATTGTTGCTATTGATACATTTTTGTCACTATATTTTTCAGCCTCTTTGCGGCTGAAGAGCTATGTTTGTTGTAGCTATTATTTTGTTGTTGTCATTTTTAGTTGAATTAATAATATTATAGTACAATGTCAAGAATTATATGAACTTTGATGCATACATTAGTGCTAGAAAAAAAAAACTATGCATACATTGCCAACTTCACAGCTGATACTTTTTGTAGGAATAACATAACTTTTTGCAGGAATAACATATGGCAAAAATCAAAATGAAGGGAGTTTGAAGTGATTAATCTTACTTTATACGCTCTTAATCCACATAAAAAAGAAAAGTGATGAAATTAATAAATTTAAATATATTAAATGCCGCGCTCTTAAAACTTCTTATTTTTTAGTATTTTCTAAAAACAGTCAAATGCGTAAATTTTTTAAAATTCATCATATTTCTTGAATAAAATAGTAAAAAAAAATTTAATCAGATTTAAAATTCTATTTTGTTCTGATTAAAACATTGTTATATATATCCTCAATATTAACTCAATAATATTTAAATTTTTTCTACCTTAAATTACTCAAATACTAATTTAAATCAATATATATATAAAAACTAATAACTCGTAATAAACCGTTTTCTTTTTCTTTTCTTTGCAATTTTCTCTCTTTTTTAATTTTCTCTCTTTTTTAATTTTAAAAAATTAAAAAAGTGATTATATCCCGTACAATTGGGCGGGTGAATGTCTAATATATATGTAAATTTGGGCCAGTTTCCTTATGTTAGAAGAATCTGAAATCTCCAACAATAGCGAATAAGAAAGTTCTCCACAGTACAAAAAGCAAAACCACAAATTGTAAGAAATAAAACAGGGAACTACGAATTTGCTCCTCCATTTTCCAGATGGTCACCTAAACTCTTCCTTGCTCCTCATGCCTTGCTGTCTATGCTCATTGGCTTTGCTTCATTTGACTCAGATTTCTGTAGATGCAAAACAAATCGGCATATCAATGCAAAAGATTTTTTTTTTTTTTTTTGAGAAAATCAATGCAAGATTGAACAAGAGAAAAAATACAACTACAGATAGCAGTCCAAAAAACGCATGAAAATCCCCACAAAAAATATCTCAATAGCATCATAGGTGACCAGGTTCTTTCAATAATAAGAGATGATGTCAGAGGCTGCAGATTGACCTCCACCCACCACTAGAATTTCTAGTTCTAGCATTCTGGACTAGTAAATACATGGAACACTTACATCGGAATCAATAGGGCCCAGCTTATTCATCTTGGCAAACATGTTGCCATAAAACTTGGCTTGTTTCTTATTGTACTCCCTCATCTTTTCCTTCAAAGTTTTATATTCCAGCTTAACATCCCTGCTCAAAATGGCATAGAATTCAATAGCTGTATGTAGTTCACACACAATTTCATATTGCAAAGCAATGACATGCTGTAGTTCAATGTCCAAAGTCAGATGTCATACCTGTTATCAGGGTCAATCTCAAGTGCCTTTTTAATATCGAACTCGGCCAGATCTAAATCTGCCAAATGTGTATAAGCCTGGGCTCTCCTGTAAAGAGCCTTTACATTTATACTCTCCAAGTCTAACACCTACATATAACCAATATGAATTTGAATTTGAACTTGTACAGAATGCAGAAATATCAATCAAAATAAGCACAAGAAATAATTCCAGTTATCTTGCCTTGGTGCACAACTTTTCAGCTTCTTTGTATTCCTTTAATTTTAGCTTGCAAGCAGCATTATTTAAGTTACAAGCAACCTTTAAAGCCTTAGCCTGCTTCTTTTCATCCTCACTAAAAGAAGAATCATACTCTATAAACTTAACAGCCTGTGAGCAAAGCCAAAAGAACATGTGACAAACCATGACAAATTAAAGCCATGAGATGTTCAAAATGTAAGGTACATGGAAAAGAAAATTACCTTCTCATATCTCTTGGAAGCCCTAACATATTTTCCAGCTTTGAACAAAATATTGCCTTCTTCCTTCTTCTTACCAGCTGCTTCGATTTTTTCTGGGGTGTTCATGTCCCATGATTCCTTCTCTTTGACAAAGGAGACCAGCTCAACCTCATAGTACAAGGTTGAGTTAGGAGGAATGACAGCCAACTCCTGCTTTGATTCAGATGAACCAAAACCGTATTCTGGTGCAATTGTCACTAGTGCCACCTCACCCTTCTTCATTGCCATCACAGCTCTATCAAGCCCCTCAATAACTTGCTCTGTCAAAAAAAGAAAAAAGGAAAAAAAAAAAAAAACAGCTACATATATATACAACATTGGATAAAAAAATAAAATTGGGGAAAAAAAGCACTTAATCATTACCCTCATCTGTCTTGAACTCAAACAGCTCTTCCTCGTTATCATGGCCCTTCTTCAAAAATATCATACCATCCTGCAACCTCCCTACCAACTTCACTGCAAGAAGCAAAAAAGTGTAGAACCCATTAGGTACATTAGTCTGTTGTATACATCTCATTCCATTTTAATTGACATCCTGAAACACTGACATTTGACCAGAGACCCATCGTTTGGACGCTCATATCCTTCACCCTCTTTCAGTATTTTCTTTATAACCTTCTTGTCATTAGTCACCTCTGATACGATCTTCCATGAAACCAACTCCAGAGTTATTTGAAGTGTGGCATTGGGAGGAACAGAACCTTTACCAGAAGATGCCGGCTTACCCTTCTCCCCAAATCCATCTGAATAAACCAAAGAAGGTCATAAAATGATAATAAGGCAGCTTAGAATGTTGTTTTAAGCAAGAAAAACTACAAAATAAGAGACATTACATTGTGACTTCACTGTTAGAAGAACCTTCTCTCCCTTCTTCATTGTCTTAACAGCCTTTGACAATGCAGGACAGAAATGGCCTGCATATAGAGAAACTTTATTAGAAACCACAAAAAGCTCATAGAAACTGAACAACATCATCAAACAAAAGCATATAATACAAACCCTCCTCGACTGTGAACTCCACTCCATCATACTTGGCAACAACTGTTCCATCCTCAAGCTGAGCTTCATATTTAACTGCATTAATAAAAATGAGGGTAGTTAATAGACTTAGACTAATTTATATCAAAGTTGCAATGAACCGAAGAAATGTCAAAGTTAACCAACTAAAAACTAACCTAAAACTTCATCAAGGTCCTTGGGAGTCTCCCATTTCTCTCCTTCAACAAGAATCTTCTTAAAAATCCCACCATCCTTGCAAATATCCTTGACACTAGACCAAGACAACAATTCAACGTCAAACTGAAGTGTGGCATTGGGAGGGATAGTTGGTGGTGAGCCAGAAGGACCATAAGCCAGCTCTGGAGGAATAGTGAAAATAGCATTTTCGCCTTTTTTCATAGTCTTGATTCCTTGATCCCATCCTTTAATCACTTGGCCTACAATAAGATTTTTAATAGAAAATCATTCTCTGGTTTGAATTGTCCAACCATTCAGCAAGATCAAATCATAGCAAAGGATAAAAACATATTTATACACTTTTCAGCAACAATGTCCAAAATCGAGCAGCAATTAATGACCATAAATCAAACAAAGTAAATAAAACGCCTAAAAGAGTAATTAACTAACTACTATGTTCCGGTAACTTGAATATACTAAATGCGAATTCATTCTTATAATTCAATACAATACGTGTGCTAATTTTCTTTTTAAGAAAAATACCTTAATCTTCAGCGCGATACAATTCATTTACTAATTAAAAAAAAATTACTTAAGTTTTCAGTGCAATACTCTTAAAATCTGCAAATGTTTAATCAAATAACCAACAAGCTTATGTTTCAATACAATGCATATATCAATTCTTTTAGAAAAAGTTTAATTTCCAGAATCTAATAATGCACACAAGTAATTAGCTTAATTTTTCAACATAATACTCTCAAAATCTGCAGCAAAAAATGATTCTTTCTTTTTCAAATTAGATTACCTTGGCCGAGAGTGAACTTGAAAGGAGTCCCTCTATCACGACTAGAATCAAACTGAGTCCCATCCAACAATGTCCCAGTATAATGAACTGTAATAATTAAAAAAAAAATAACAAAAATCATAAAGATCTGATTGAATTCATGATTAAATTTTTCAAAAACAAAGTGTAGTGTACAGTGGAGAGCGCAAAGAGCAGTTTCGTTTTACCTTCAACCTCATCGCCGTTTTCAGGAGTTTCCCATCCTTCAACTTCTTTAACAAGCTTCTTCTTCAATCCTTGTTTTCCAATCTCCTTCTCTTCGCCTACTTTCAGAGCATGACTGTGGTCTTCTAGATCCAGCTCATCCTCCTTCATCATCTCTTCGTCTCCTGTAACATCGAAATCTTCTTCCATTTCTATTGAACAGAACAGACCAGACCAGATTAGATTTTTATTTTTTTACAGAGAAACAGTAAAGCAAAGAAGGTTCTGGTTTCACTATTCTACAGCGAACGAGAAACAAATGCCGGTATCTTCTATATAGTGCGAGCGACAACTGAAAATGGCTGAAGGATTTTGAGGCTTCTAGAGTGTTCTATCAAAGGGTTTTTGTATCAACGGTCAGGATGGCTCCAGACACAGAGATGATGGACGTGATTAGGTGTGTTTTCGTTACTCGTGTTCCAGGTTGACTAATTTTATAATTATGTTAATCATACGGCTCTTATTCTGATTTAGTATGGATGTTGAAGGGGTTTTACACGAGTTCAAACTAACCAAATCTAACTTCATCCTGACTAGTAAAATTTGTGAATAATTTAAAATATAATTTTATGAGGTAGCTTGTAATTTTAATATATTAATAGTGTGA
>CATIWK010492292.1:0-26057 GCA_949634005.1 Mallotus japonicus
TAAAAAGAAAAAATAAAATAGGGAGAAAAAATAAAAAATTTATAAAATAAGGATAAGAGAGAAAAAAAAAAGAAAAAATGAATAAAAATAAGGATAAAATAAAAATAAAAAAGAAAAAAAAGGGGAGAAAAAATAAAAAATAATGAAGAAATAAAGAGAATACGAATGGGGTAAAAATGAAAAAAATAGTACTTTTGAAAATAAAATGGGTACTCATATAATTAATGAAAAAATGATATTTTACTGAAAACTAAAGCCAAAAAATGATGTATTTATGTAAATTTATCTTAAAATGATAGTCCAATATTATCCTTTGAGGAAGCGGTGGAATAACAACAACAATAATAATAATAAATATTCAGAAGTTTTTTAGTATAATTATTTCCCATTTTCAATAATTATAAGAATTGTGGTCAGCATGAATGAGTTAAATAGATTATGTAAAAAGCTAACTAGATCGTATAAAGAGCAAAATTCTCATGATGTGTGCCTTTCACATATAAAATTCTAAATTAAATTTTACAATAATTCAAAGTTTTTTTTATCTAGTTTAATCAAATAAATATTCACCGAAATTATAAATTAAAATTTATAACTCTTTTCTTATAATTTTGGAGTAATTGATGAATTCATACATCGTTATGTCTATAATTTTAAAATAAATTTAGTAATTAATTTTTTTTGAACAATTATAATATTAATATGTTAGCAAACAAAGGGAAAATATATCTAATTCAAGCCAAATTTATTAGTAATTGATGGCAATTAGAAAAACCAAGGCAAATCTTTCTTAGCTGTGTCGTGGAGATTAGCTATCATTAAATGCCTTGTAATACGTATATCACGTCCATGATCTACCCTTGTTAATTTAATACAAGAATTAATTAAACTATAATTTTCAACCCTAAACATTTGGGCCATGGGGTTTAAAACGCGGTGTAAAAAATTGTCGGTTCTGGTTTTCCCTTCCCGTCAACAACTTTGAGCAGCGGTTAAATTGAAAAGGCATAAAACGGCAGCGTTTGGTGTGTATTTCTTGCTAAACTCGGCGTTTTGTGTTGCGGTGGATGGTGGTTAAAAACGAAAATTAACCGTAAATGAATGCGAGTGCAATCTCGAAATTAAACTAACTATCGAGGTCTAACATCTAACATTATCTTGCTTCTTCTTCCTTTTCTTCTGGTTATTCTCTTCCGCTCTGCTTTTTCATTGGCGCAACTATTTTTTTCTTCTCCTCTTCGATCACTAAGCTCAGATCTCGCAATCACAAACCCTAGAATTCAATCATTTCCATTTTTTGGAGCTTCGCGATCTGATCAGGTAACTTTTATTTTTAATTCTAAGTAATTATATTACGTTATTTTCATGTTCAAATTTGCTTCACGTCTTGATCTGTTTTTTTTTTTGGTATAATTTTTGTTTAAAATCGACATTTTTTTATTTGTTTTGTATCTATTGATTGGAAGCTCATTAATGAAACGGAATATTTAGGTGGCGAGGTAATGGCTTGGAGCTACCGGTTGCGTGTGGTTGATCAGATAATGAAGTTTTGAGTGTCTTGCTTATTAGTAGTGGGAGACATGAACATTGTGAAGGGTGTGGCTGACCTTATTCGAAGGACCTCCAGTGGCCAATCTGGAGAGTCTACTTCAGGTTCATCGACTGATAGGTTTCCTCCTCCTGCTCCAAGAATCTGCTTCAGGTACTTGTACACGGCAATTCTGCTACTTAACAGCTTGTGGTTTAGAATTATTGTTTATATGTTTTGTTTTTTAATTGGCTTCAGTAAGTTGGTCTTGTTAGAATGGATTTTTAAGAAGTGGATGGAGTAGAATAGTTGAACTTCAGTAATTTTTTTTTGGTGTATTATTTCTGCTCAAATTCTTATATTTGGCTTTGAGAATGTATGGAAGGAGTTTAGTGTCTGTGTCATTGAAATGAAGTAGCTTCAGTACTAGTATTAAACTCTACTTTTGGCAAAAGGCTTTAGAAGCTGTTGGAGTTCCTGTCTTCTTATTTTCTGAGTAAAACAAGTACTTGAAGTGGAAACTAAATTTTGTATTGTTTCTCTAGGCTCAATGCAATTGGAAGGTATTGGTTCATGAATTTTTTTGTTTTTTCTTTATGGGTGTACATCTCCTCTATAGGAGAAGGATATATTTTCTATTTATTTTTTTTTCTCTTAAAAAAATTGATGAAGTTTGGTTTCAGTGATGCCTTTTTATACTCTTTTATAATGGTTGGTTATTGATGCAAGTTTAGTGATTTCTCTAGTGGTATGATGGATTTTTTTACCTCTTAGTTTTATTCATAGGATAATCTTCGTTCTAAAGTAATCTTGGTCATTGCATTTAATCTTCTGCTCTTTTGGCCGTTTCTCAGTGAAGAGGGCAATGAGGCAGTTTTACATGGACTTTGGGAGAAATATGAGAGTGCCACAGACAAGGTATGGCTACTGATTTCCCTGGAATGCAAAATTTGGTTGCTATACAGCTTCTCTATTTTAGCTAGTTTGTGGGGGTAGAATCAGTCATATCGTGCTATTTTAACTAGTATCTAATTCTTAAAAACTGAGAAGCTTTGAAGGCTTTCTTGGTTTGGATGTTAAGTTGTAATTTGTACAGGAATCTAAAATAAGTGTATGTTTATATTGATATTTCATGTATAGCAATACAATGAGAATTTCTTGTGCACTGTATAATGTGATAAACTTTACTGGTAGTGGTTTTGTATTTTGTCATCAAAACAACTAATTGAAGAAATTCTTGTGCTTCTGGTCTTGACAAGCTGAAAAAGATAGGAACATTTGATAAGTGTTTTCTTTTTCCTTAGTAGGCTTGATGTATGTAGACCAGGTCAAGGATAATTTTATATGAAAGGAAGTTTTTTATTTGCACTTTGATAAATGTTCTTGTCTAGTTGATATGTATTTGCTGTCAAATTCTCTATTTTTAGGTTGAAAAGAGAAAGCTGTTTCTTGTTTTCCTTAAGCAATTTCTGGCAGTATACAAAGAGTGGGAACCTGTTAACTCTGTCCAAATGCCAGAGTCTGCTTCAGTGTCTTCCCCTCCTGTGGAATATCCATTACAGGTAGATGATATAGTTGTCGGCTGTTCCTCGGGACACCCAGCTGAAGTCATTCTGGTATTGACTGAAGAAATTTCAAAACTGACCACTCTGGTTACTGATTGTAAGTCAAGTTCTCTGTTCTGTTGTGTGCCAAATTGGTTTATAGTATTTTATCATTAGAAAGCTGTTTCAGTGTTTCATATGGGTTGTTAGCACTGAGGAATTTTATCATGGCTGTATGTTAAGCCTCAAGAGTGTTTATCCATGCAATATTAATAATGGTGTTATCTTTTAGTGAGAGGGTGGAATAAATGTGTTCAATTTTGTTTTGGGACTTGGAATTTTCCTATCCATATTTAGATGGCAATATGTTAATTCTTTTTTTTTAAGTAATGACTTGGCTAACAACTCTTAAATCTAAGGTTAAGTGTCGGACAATATAAGTGCATGATAATTGCAAATTGCATAAATAATTCTTCTGTTTACCTTCTACCTTGTTGATCTTGTTTCAACCTGTGTTTTTTTTTTTTATTATTTTTTTATTTTTATGGTTCTTTTTTAAGTTTTAACACCATTTCTATTGTTTTAATTTTGCGCTTACTATCAATCCAGTAAATACCAGTGCGGTGTTCTCCAAAATGGACTTACCAGAGGCTTCCTTTAGCTTGAATATCCCCTCTGAAGGATTGCATGCATTGGATGCTTTAACTATAGTAACCCGCTCAATGCATAATTGCAGAGTTTTTGGCTACTATGGTGGGATTCAAAAGTTAACAGCATTAATGAAAGGTATTGTTAATGTTATCACCTGCTTGCATTGTCATTTTGAAATGCTAAGGCCTTGTAAATATTTTGACATCTAATTGGGATATTTGATCGTACTTCTACTTTTGATGGGACAATGGATGATTTCTTTCAATTAAATTTCTTGTTTCTTGTCTTTGTATAGTGAACTCTTTTTTTTTACCCTAGCTCTTGTAGCATGCTTCAACTAAAATTCTCTAATTTTGCCCATGCTTACATTTGTTTTTCAGGGGCTGTTGTCCAACTCAAAGCGTTAACTGGTGCACTATCTGGTGATGAAAGTTTGTCTAACATTATTGTAAAAAAGACCAAACTTCTGCAGCAAATACTTTTATATGTGGTATCGATAATATGTACCTTTATTGACTTAAATTCAAATGAGTATGACCAAACTCATTGGTATAATGGTACATCATTGACTGACTCTTCTAGTAGTTTAAAAAGTCCCCCTGAAACAAGGATATATTGGCATCAGAAGGCAGTTATGTCCGTGATGGAAGCAGGTGGCCTCAACTGGTTAGTAGGTAAGGTAGGCACTTCCAAGTTTCTTTATGAATGCTGTTAGGTCTCATGATTTGTCTGGGCATGTCTTAAAGTTGTATCCAGCAAATTTGAATTACTGTGATAATGAGGTTTATACTAAGAATTACCTATGAGAACTGAAATTTGTCCCAATTTTGGTAGTCAAATTTTTTCTAGAGATTCACCTATTTATACACCTCAAGAACAATGTATTTTGTGGCTACAAATACGATGAGCTTTGTTGCTCTTTTTTTAGTGTTTTTTATGTGGTGTGTTGACTGGATCTTAATTTTTAAGCTGTTATTGGTTGTGAGCGTTCTATGTGCTGCTTCTTGCGAATGAATACCTCAGCCATTTTTAACATTCAAGGTTTTATCCATCATGCCTTACTACAGGGTTGGAGTCTGACACTTGAAGAACTAAATTTTATTGGTTCACATTTTAATACAGAAGATAGTTGCATATGCTATTTAGTGTTTTTTTATGAAGATGGTTACTTTTTTTTTTTTTTCATATGGAAATTATTCTTTTTCCAGAGCTGTTGCGTGTCATCAGAAGGTTCAGTTTGAAAGAACAGTGGCTGGACATATCACTTCAGTATTTGGCCATGAGGACCCTCCATTTAGCATTATCTGACAATTCACGTGGTCAAAATCATTTTAAAAGTATTGGAGGGCTTGAAGTGCTGTTGGATGGACTAGGGGTTCCATCAATTGATGCACTTTTATTGAAGAACACCTTTCATATTGATGAGAAGAGGTAATTTTGTTAATCATCCAAGTTATACTTTTAAGTGTTGTGAGATGATTGGATATTGTGCCAGGAGCATTGATGAATAGTAACCACTTATGTGAGCAATGTAGTTCAAAGGTAGAAGTCAGAAGTCAGTTTGTATTCTTTTATTACTGAAGAGTTTAAGCATTAATCAATATGCTGTAGCATATGTCTTGTCTTCACTATATTTACTCCATCTTTGTACTGTCCTACTCTAATATATAACCTGAAAATCATTGACCATGATTGATGTTCCATCCGACCATACATTGTTCGACATAGTTTATACTGATTTAGAAGTAAATTGTGTTACATTTCACTGTCAATTCTTGCAAGGATATGTTGTTTGGTCTGATTTGTGATCTTGTGTCTAAAAGCATTACATGTATGGGTATGTTTTATTTTATGGAAGGTCCTTATAAAAGATTGGGTAAAGATAATAACATATGAAAACTCCCACGTCGCACGAACCTAATACTTGAAGGATGGTATATCCTTTCATCAGAAATCCTAATGACCTTATAGGTCAGACACCTGTGAGCATTACAGTGTCTGGGGAAGTTGTTGTTAGACAACATTCCTGTTCAGGTATTCTACCTGTCTATTTTTGAAATATTTTCTTAGTGGTTTCAGTGAATTCTACAGGCATATGCTATCCTTGCTATTGCCTTTACCATCATAAGATGGATATTCTAGGCGACTGGGTCGCAAGGTTAACACCTCACATCATGCCATCAACAACATTTGTTCAACTTGGCAGCTTCATGGTTTTTCCTCCTTGCTGGAAAATGTCTATAACCTGCTCTTCTCTGTACCGGCGAACTGCATGTTATATTGAGACATTTTTATGATTAGATTTTATCTGAGGTCTGAACTCCATTAACCCGTGGCTTCTGAGCTAACTGTTTAAGTAGGTTTAGCTTTACAAAATTTCCATCTGGTTGGAGGGAGCAAGGGGGTGGGATGCTAAAACATGTCCCAATATATCTTTCAGTGTTCTGGTGGACTGGTATTGCAAGTGGTTATTGCCTTATATATACCAACCTCTCTCTCTCAGAAAGTAATTTGTTTCTTCATATGAACATCTGGCATCAGTTCTGTGCCTGATATGAGCCATTATATATGTACTGTTTTTTTTTTTTTGAAATATGTGGTACCAATATTTAGAAAGTTTAGCTGGTATTGCATTTGCTTATTCTCATTAGATGCAATGAAAAGTTTTCTGACGTTGATTTTTGTTTTCAAATTGTATGTTTAAGTTTTTTCAGTAAGCATGCTCTCATATAGCAGATTACATTTTATTGCAGATATCAAAACCCCCTGCTGAAATTTTTCCAGCTTCATGTTCTTTCCTTGACGGTTTTGAGAGAGGCTGTGTATCCTTGAAATTGTCACCCTAGATGAACTTAATTTGCTTGCGTTCTTCTATGTTTATACAAGACTTGGATGTCATATTATGCTTATTTTAAGTTGGCATTTACAATTTTAACTGAAAATCCTTAGACTGATTTATGCTTTTTCTTATAAGTGTCTGTTAAATTCCTGAAACTTCTTGACAACATGTTTATGCATGTGATGGACTGAGATCAGTGATGGGGTCCTCTCCGTTGTCAATGCTGAGAACCCTTTAGTTCAAGGAAGGCAATGTCCTTGTTCAACATTTTTCTTGTGACAGGAAGGCTACTCTTGTTTATTGTTTCAGCACTTGCCACTACAAATGCCTAGGATGTCAGTTCACTATTGTAGTCCAGTGTCCAGACTCCAGAATACATTTGAGTCTCTTGAGCCAAAATGTGAAAAAGATGTGCCATAACTTATATTTTGTGTTGTGTGTTACGCGCTAACAATCATTAATTTCCTTAACAAGTGTTCAGCTTTGGAAATTTGAATAGCATGCAATTTCTATGTGAAAATGGAAGAATTCACAAATTTGCAAATAGCTTTTGTTCAGTTGCTTTCATGCTTCAAGA
The DNA here is from genome assembly GCA_949634005.1 of Mallotus japonicus. Lineage (NCBI taxonomy): Eukaryota > Viridiplantae > Streptophyta > Magnoliopsida > Malpighiales > Euphorbiaceae > Mallotus > Mallotus japonicus. The sequence continues at coordinate 7,140 of CATIWK010492292.1, forward strand.
GCACAAGCAGAAAAACAAGGATTTGTCTATCCAGGATGATTTTCAGATTTCGGATTTTGACATAAGTTTGAATCATTTAAACATGGAGCTTTCTTATCCCCTTCCAGCTGATGCTTCTTTTTCTCAATCTTGGAGTGGATATGTTGTAAAGTTGAGCAGGGTATTTTGTTCTTTCGTAGCTACTCCAGAAAATACTAAATCTCATTATGTCCCAATCACCACTGGTCGAATTGCTATGCCGTTTTCTTCAGTGTATAGTGAACTTTCAATTAAGTGGGCCATGAGGGTTCTTCATACTCTGTTCCCATGCCTGAAGGCTTGTTCAAATCAAACTCAACTGCCAATCCATTTAAGGTGGTTCATTCAGAATATACACTGTATTTTTTTCCATTCAGTTTTTGAAAAGTTAGGATATGAATAGTGAGGATTTCACCAGTCATTCTTGTCTCCTTATTTTTTCTTGGTTCATTGCTGCTGTGCAGGGTTTTTGGCGGTGGTCTGCAGCATTCTGTTCTTGATGCCTTCAGGAAAGTTCTTGCTTCATCACCTTCGTCGCTTGAAATATTTAGGGAAGAGGGGGTATGGGACCTTATCTTCTCTGAAAACTTTTTCTATTTTGGTTATGCTTCAGAAGAAATTTCTGGAGAGCATTTCACTAGCCATGCTAGATTCACGGAGAAGATGGAAACAACCTTTTTCTCTACTGCCAATGACAGCCAATCAAAACCTAGTGGCATTGAAATCCTTCAGATGGAAATAATTTCATTTGTGGAATTTGCGGCAACTTGCAATGGAAGTGTGCATAATTTGGTAGGTGGTTCTTTGTTCTTGATGATATTCTTACAAACATTTTTTTTTTTTTTTGAAAATTTTTGAGTTCATGTCTCTATAGCATACAAGAAGTGACATGGATGTCCAACTCACAAGTTGTCTTTTAGTTCCTTTTGTATTCGAGTTTGTTGTTTCAAAGTCCACCTTCAAGGCATGGTCTCTGTTGGGATGAATTACATCCTATTCTGATGTAGCCACCTTGTTGATTTTGTGTCGTCAGTTGGAGCAAATGAATTACTGATTTTTGTGTGCAAAATCATTAGCCATTCACATATTAGAATGGTGCAGACAAAAGATGAAAATATCCTTGTGTTAATTACAATGTTTTACGTCTTTGTTCAATTTGGTGTCTTGACATTTTTGGTTTTAGTATTGGATGCTCTGGTGATTGTCTTTGATCCATTTTGTGCGCAAAGGGAATTCTCCTTTTTATTTGTGCTTTTTAGGGTCATCATACTTAGAAACAGATGCAGGTATTGCCAAGTATCATAGGTGGAAGAATTGCTGGTCTATTTGAGGCCCTATTTTACTTGTCTTTTTTATTATTGCAGCCTGAGTTGTCTGGTCTGTTGGATGCCCTTGAACAATGTGCCTGTCATTCGGAGATAGCCAATGTGGTTGCAAAGAGTCTACTTCGAGTATTGCAACTTTCATCTGAGAAAACTGCTGCATCCTTTAAGTCACTCAGTGCAGTTCCTCGTGTGCTCAATGTTGCTTCCATCCTAGCTAAAGAGTTGAGAAGGTCTGGAAATGTAAGCTTTAGTCTAGAGAAGATACTTCCAGCATATACTGGCATGACATCAAATTTGCCTGAGACAGCTGATAGTCGGCTTGAATGCATGGAAACATGCATGCGCCTATTCACAGAATTTTTCTCGATAGCAGATGATGCAAGAAGTTTTGTTTTGCGTGATCCAACTTGCATTGATTGTTTATTTGATTTGTTTTGGGAAGAAGGCATGAGGAATATTGTGCTCAAGCACATTCTTGACCTTATGAAGGTATTTTGTTAGCCTTGTGTTTCCTTGACATGTAAATGTGTGTGTGTGTGTGTGTTTTTTCCAGCCAAGTGTTAAGGCAGCCAAATTTACCTTTTCCACTTCTTCAGATAGTTCCATCATCTGCAGAAGATCAAAAGGCAAAGTTGCAATTATGCTCAAAATATTTAGAAACATTTACTCAAATAAAGGAAAGAGAGAAAAGTTTTGTGCCACTTTCCATTGACCTATTGGTTGGAATAAGAGAGATGCTCATAACTGATTCGGAGGTAAATTATTACTCTTACATAGATCCTTTTCTGGTTTTCCTCTTTATAGCTATTTTTTTTTTTGAGGATTTGTGTGTGGCTATTTTGGTAATAAGAAGTAGTAACATGGGCTGAGAGGGGGTTTGGGGTGCTTGTGTCGGTAATTTTGCTTTTATGTTGTTTTGATGTCTCACCAGATATTTTTTATCTCTCTTCTTCAGTACTATCAGGCATTATTTTGTGATGGTGAATGCTTTTTGCATGTTGTCTCTTTACTAAATTATGGTAAGCTTAACGAGGCAAACGGAGAGAAGTTAGTTTTGAATGTTCTTCAGACTCTCACCTGTCTGCTTGCAAGCAATGACAGGTCAAAGGTAATCACATTGTTGTGCTTCTTTTGGGTGTTTGATTATCTCTTACTCTGAGAGAATTAATTAGAGCTTGATGTATTTATCTTATGCTGTATTTGGACAGGAAATCTGAAAAATCAGTTATCAAATTTGAGATTTATGTGAATTGTATAGAAGTTTGGCCTCTCAAATGCTGAAGAGTTAATTTAAAGTGGCCTAAGAACAAGAAAAAGCCAAATGTTTGCATGAATTTACAATTTTATTGTGTTTTTCTAGAATAGGCAATTCTATCCTGATTAGAAAACCTAATTGCAGTTTTTATCTAGTAAAAAATTTAATAAATAAACACTGTTATAACTGCTACTATAGACTAAAAATATATGAAATTTTCCAGTAAAGCGTCTCATGGAATAAATGATTTCAACATGTACTTCCGTATCTTATGGAAAAATTTATTTGTATTTGTAGCATTTATTTATATTAATGATAAAAATTAAATTTTTATTCAATTTTCACCAGTTGGATAAAATTGCAATTTGATTTTCTAATTAAGATAAAGGTGCCCATTTTAGAACAATGGGATTGCAAATTCAAGCAAATTTTTTAATTTTCTATTCATTTTGTCATTCGATATTATACCTGTCCTTTGTATTTTAAATGCATTTTTGGATGTGAATTCATCCATATTTATGAACCTAAGCTCAATTTATGTTTTGACCAAAGAAATAAAAACTGTAATTATTAAACCTCACTCAAGTAATTTATACCAGATGTTAGTTGAAGTTCCTTAAGTTCAATAACTCCCTATCTAAATTTAACCTTACAGTATCTATATTGCACTATGCTATACCTGAGGTTAAGCCCTGTATGCAAATTGTTTTGCATTTGCATGTGATTCTAAGTCCTACAGGATGCGTTCAGGTTGTTTCTTGCATTTTTGAATCTCAACATTCTCTAGCATTTGAGAGCTGTCTTGACTTCTGTAGTTTTTTGGGACTAAAAGTAAGGTTATTTATACAAAGTGCTATAGAAGTTCATATTTTGCCTTAAAAGACAATACTTGAATTAATAAGTTATTTCATCAACCTGTGACTGGTACTTCATACAAAAAATGTGATAGTTTTCTTGCCAGAAAATAGTATCTCTTGAGTGTGTATGTTTTTCTATGAATGTTCTCTCACACACATTCATTACACTTTCGAATGCTAATATCTGATTGTCTACTTGTCATCCATTAACTTTTGTAGGCTTCATTTAGAGCTCTAGTTGGCAAGGGTTATCAAACGATGCAGAGTTTGCTGTTGGACTTCTGTCAGTGGAGTCCTAGTGAAGCACTTTTTAGTGCACTTCTTGACATGCTTGTTGATGGAAAGTTTGATATAAAAGCAAATCCTGTCATAAAGGTGACTTCCTGACCTGAAAGTTTGAACTCATTATCAGAGCTGTTATCGACTGATTATTTGCAAATTTTTTCTTTGTTGACCATCATATAGCACTGGATATACATGCATACTTTTAGGCATTTGAGTGCTGCTTCTCAACTAGTTTTCCTTCCTTGTTTTGGTTCAGAATGAAGATGTTATCATTCTTTATCTGAGTATTTTACAGAAGGTTGGTAATTCATTTCCCAACTACCTTTTTAATTTTTTATACCATCACTCCTCCTCTCTCTCTTCTCCATTGTATTATGACAATGTCAGTTTATATCATTACTTTATTTTGTATTGGGCAGAGCAGTGACTCTTTGCGAAACTATGGGCTCAATGTGTTTCTTCAGTTGCTGAGGGATTCCATTTCCAATCGAGCTTCTTGCGTCAGAGCAGGAATGCTCAACTTTCTTCTTGATTGGTTTGCTGAAGAAGACAATGACAGTGTCATCTTGAAAATTGCACAGCTGATTCAGGTTATTGGAGGACACAGCATATCTGGGAAGGATATTCGTAAGATCTTTGCTCTCCTCCGGAGTGAGAAGGTTGGAAGCCGGCAGCAGTACTGCTCACTTCTGTTGACCACTGTGTTGTCAATGCTAAATGAGAAGGGGCCTACTGCCTTTTTTGATCTTAATGGGAATGACTCTGTAAGTCCACACAATATCCATTAAGATACGTACTAAAAGAATGATATCTTCTACCTTAAAGACGGTAGTAATCTTCCCTGCAACTATTTTATTTTTTGTGGGAAAAAAAAAATTTATTTAGAAAGAGGAAGGAATTACATTGCAGAAGACAAGGGATTCTCCTATAAAGCTCAAACAACTAAGAAAATGAATATAATAGTCATACTAAAATGATGATGCCCTTCAATCAAGTTGGATAATAATCGGAGTTGCACCTTAAAAAATCTTCAGATGCAAAAACCCAGACAGAAGCCAAAAAAACTACTTTGTACCACAACAAACTATGGAATACATGTAGGTTTTTGAAGACACTTGCATGTTTGCCCATACAGGTACTCCCAACACCGCAAAAGTAAAAACCAGGAAGTTCCAAAGAACTTTGTCATGTTTCCAAATCCTTTCTGTTTTAAACCAACAAAAGTTTATCTAAAGATTCTGGACGCTGCCAATGCTTCTAGAAGATGCTAAATAGGCGATTCCAAAATTTTCAAAGACACCTAACAATGTAGAGGTTAATGTGAATAAATCGCAGTATATTTGCAGTATGTAATGCACTGATCAAGAGATAAAGCCTTTCTTGCAACTTTTTGCAAATGTGCTTCCAGGGAAAGTTATTCTGTTGTTCTGATATTGCCTTCTTGTTGATTAAGTAATGGCTGGGAATCTTATGAATGGGCACTCTATGGGTTTCTGAATTTATCTTTTTCTCGATATGAGCTTTATGATTGTTTCTCTAAGATATTCACCATACTATGCTTAAGATTGAACAGTCCACTGAGTTTGGCTTGAACATATTTTTTAGTTTTTTTTAGTTTTTTTTTTTTTTAAACAAGGAGAATTTCCAGTTTCCACAGTGTGTTTGGGGCAAAGGTTTAATAACTATGGATACTGTAGCATATGAAACGTTGGTACGGGTGATAGCTTTGTTTTCATGTGTATGTTGGATGTCATTGCCTTTTGATTTCATTTAATATATATTTTTTAATTTTTGTTAAATGCAAATTCTGGCATGAAAAATGAAATTATTTGTGGTTTCTTCTTCTTTCTGATATTAACTTATAACTCCTATTAATGTTTGTTCTTAATGCTAACATGTTATTTTTTGCTGTTGTAGGGGATCACAATTAAAACACCTCTGCAGTTGCCTCTCACTAAGGGCTTCTCATTTTCATGTTGGCTTAGGGTGGAAAGCTTCCCTAGAAATGGAGCTATGGGCCTTTTTAGTTTCCTAACTGAAAATGGGAAAGGGTGCTTGGCGGTGCTTGGAAAGGATAAGCTTATTTATGAGGTAAAGCCTTTTTTTTTTGGCAAATGGGAATTTGTTTTACATAAAATTCAAATTGAGAACTTTGGAATAATTATGACTAGTTCATTAATTTTCTCTGTCTTTCCTTGCGCTTTATGCTATAAGGACTATTGTCTTTCATTAATGGCATGTTACATATTTTCACATATTTGGCAGTCGATCAATCTGAAGAGGCAGTCTGTCCAACTCCATATCAACTTAGTCAGGAAAAAGTGGCATTTTCTTTGCATAACTCATAGCATTGGAAGGGCCTTTTCTGGGGGTAGCTTGTTGAGATGTTATGTAGATGGTGGTCTTGTATCATCACAAAGATGCAGGTTATATTCTACATCGAGGATTTCTGTATAATAATATTATAAATTTATAATATTAATGAATAAAAGTTGGAAAAGAATTGTAGCCCCCAAATGGTCTTGCCTACACTGACTAACAATTTTTTATGGTTCAGGTATGCAAAAGTAAATGAATTATTGACAGACAGTAGAATTGGCGCAAGAATTATTATGCCTCAGAATGAAGAAGATGGTTCTCCAGACTCCATACAAGATATTTTTGCTTTTCATGGACAGATTGGTCCTGCTTATTTATTTTGTGATGCAATTTCATCTGAGCAAGTCCATGGTATCTATTCCTTAGGACCAAGCTACATGTACTCGTTCCTTGATAATGAATCTGCACCATTTTATGATAGCCCATTGCCGAGTGGAATTCTTGATGCTAAGGATGGTCTGGCGTCAAAAATAATATTTGGACTAAATGCACAGGTCTTACCTATCTTCATGGACATTCTCGTTTTACACATGATCTGTTATTTAGCCAAACTCAAACAATTGTTTCTTTTTCAGGCAAGTGATGGCAGGAAATTGTTTAATGTTTGTCCAGTTTCAGATCATGTTTTGGATAAGAAGACATTTGAGGCAAATGTAATGGTTGGTACACAGTTATGTTCACGTCGGTTGCTGCAACAAATAATTTACTGTGTTGGAGGTGTGTCCGTCTTTTTCCCTCTCATTGCGCAGTCTGACAGATATGAAAATGAAGACAGTGGATCCTTTGAACATGCATTACTTACACCCATCACAAGAGAGCGTTTGACAGCTGAGGTTATTGAACTCATAGCTTCTGTATTGGATGAGAATTTGGCAAATCAACAACAAATGCATCTTCTTTCTGGATTCTCAATACTAGGATTCTTACTGCAATCAGTTCCACCACAGCAACTTAATTTGGAAACACTTTCGGCCTTGAAACATCTGTTTAATGTGGCTGCAAATTGCGGTATCCTTCCCCCTTCAAAATGTCCTTTTAGAGTGCATTTATATGTAAACTATTTATGTCCATATCATGGTTAGGGGTGTAATCGAGTTGAGTCGAGTTAACACGCTACCAAGCTCAAGCTTGACTCGACCTTCAAACTTGAAGCTCGAACTCGATAGAGCTTTTTTTTTTAGAAGGTCGAGCTCGACTCGATTAAATAATTCATATACTCGACTTCAACTTGGCTCAACTTGATTAATTAAATAAAATTTTTAGAAATATATATTTTAAAATATTCAAACTCGACTAGAGTTTGAACTTGAATCAGTTTGATAAGATATATTTATAATTATATTAAATTAAAAGGGTAAAATGGTAAATATATGCAAGCTCGATTAGGCTCGATTAAGCTCGCGAGCCTATTGAGTCACATATGTTTAGGAGCTTGAGCTTGACTTGATAGCCTACTCGAGTAGCTCGAGCTCGACTTGACAATAATCGAGTCGATTTTGAGTTTTTCTCAAGTTGATCCTGCCTCCTGGGTAATTCGCAAGTCGGTTTGACTTGGTTACACCTCTAATCATGGTGCATACTTGAATTGATATTTTGGCACAAGCATTAATTTTCTTTGCTTTTGCTTCTGCTTCTGCTTCAGGTTTAGCGGAGCTTCTTGTGAAGGATGCTATATCTAGCATTTTTCTCAATCCTTTTATCTGGGTCTACACAGAATATAAGGTGCAGCGTGAACTGTACATGTTGCTAATACAGCAATTTGATAATGATCCAAGGTTGCTTTCAAGTTTGTGTGGGCTTCCATGTGTCATTGACATAATTCGCCAATTTTATTGGGACAATCCAAAATCTCGATTTGCTATTGGAAGCAAGCCTCTTCTTCATCCCATTACCAAACAAATTATTGGAGAGAGACCTCATAAAGAAGAAATACACAAAATTCGTCTTCTTTTACTGAGCCTTGGTGAAATGAGCCTAAGGTATAGTTTCCTCTGGCAGTTTATCATTTATGAGATCTATAATTTTAATCTTTTTTCTAGCGAGGATGCACACACTACACAAGCATATTAAATATTGGTATTCTCTCTCCAGTGGTTGGCTACATGGAGGGTCAACCCTTCCCAATCCATGAAGTCCATCAGCTCAAAATTGAGTAGGACTTGACCCTCTTTCTGTGGTCTGCACATCTGGATCTATATGTATCGTGTTAATGGCATTTGATATATTGGAATATCATATATCTTGGGTTATGCAGGCAGAGCATAGGAGCAGCAGATATAAAAGCTCTCATAGCCTTTTTTGAGACAAGCCAGGATATGACATGTATTGAGGATGTCTTGCATATGGTCCTACGTGCTCTTTCTCAAAAACCGCTTCTTATTGCTTTCCTTGAACAAGTCAATATGATTGGTGGTTGCCATATTTTTGTCAATCTTCTTCAGAGGTATGCCATGCTTTAAAACATTGCACAAACATGACATTTAATTTTTTATTGCACTGTAGAACCAATTATTATTTTAGCGACTCCTATGTATAATGACATTGAACTGAAAGGTGATGATAGTTGGCAACTGATTATGCTTTGTGTACTTTGATGAAATTGGGCTGAAAGATTGACTGTTGTGGAGATGGTTAATTGAATTGATGTTGTCATTAAAATAGAGTCCAGGCGTACGGGTATGTCAATTGAGGGATGCTTGTGAAGTTGGCATAGGAGTTTATAGCATTTGATCTGTAAATTATGGCAGAGGCCCAGTTTTACTATATATTCTACTTTTTAATTGAATCTTATGACCTAGGTTTAGCAGCATTGCTTTTGGGACTCATGCTGAAGTGGAGTGATATTGATGGTTGAGGGTGTTATACTTCAAAGCGTTTCAAATTTCTTTATCCTTGAAAAATATGACATATAACAAATTTATCTTGCCCAATGTGGAAGAATCTAGAAATTTAGACCAGTGAGGCATAGATTTTACTGCTGACTTCCAACTTGCTTTATTAGGGAACATGAGACCATCAGATTGCTCAGCTTGCAGTTCTTAGGACGGCTCTTGGTTGGTTTACCATCTGAGAAGAAAGGGCCAAGATTCTTCAGTCTTCCTGTTGGAAGACCAAGATCTCTTTCAGAAAGCCAGAAGAAGAACAGCTCAAGGATGCAGCCAATCTTTTCAGTTATCTCTGACAGGCTGTTTAGATTTCCGTTGACAGATAATTTGTGTGCTGGCTTGTTTGATGTTCTCCTCGGTGGTGCTAGTCCCAAACAGGTGATTAACAATTTATGAATAGGTTTGCTTTTGTTCACTAATTTATGGATCTGCTTTGGCTTGTTAGCACTATTCCACAGTTCATATCTGATTTTTTATGACATTGATGTATGCAGGTCTTACAGAAACATAGCCAGGTTGAAAAGCCAAAAAATAAAGGAACTGGCTCTCATTTCTTTCTTCCTCAGATCTTGGTTCTCATTTTCAGATTCCTGTCTAACTGTGAGGATGTATATGCAAGAATAAAAATTATTAGAGATTTGCTTGATCTACTTGATTCAAATTCTTCAAATATTGAATCTCTAATGGTATGACACACTGGAATAGTTAAGATGCTTTTTTTTTTTTGTTTGCTAAAATATCTCTAACTAGATGAATACTGGCTATAGGAATATGGATGGAATGCTTGGTTAGCAGCTTCTTTAGAGCTTGACGTGTTGAAAGAATACAAAATTGAGCCTCAGCCTCAGAACCGCAATGAATCTGAGTTGCCTGAGCAGAATTTGGTGAGGAGTTTATTTTGTGTTGTTCTTTGTCACTATATGTATTCCATAAAAGGTGGCTGGCAGCAGCTGGAAGACACTGCAAATTTCCTACTTCTGCACTGTGAGCATGTATGTTGCAGTTCTAAACACAACCCTAATAATATCTGTTGTAAATTTTGTGCTTATTGTTAATTAAATTGCTAATCTAAAGATGGTTGTTCTTTTTCCTTGTTTTCACAGGGTGGGATTTCATATCGATACTTGCTTCGTGATATATTTGAGGACCTGGTTCAAAGGCTGGTAGATTATTCTTATGATGAAAATATTTTTTCTACGCAACCATGTCGGGATAATACACTGTATCTTCTACAAATGGCTGACGAGATGCTTGTCTCTGAGGTTGACCATAAAATTCTGGTATGCTTGTCATTTAGCATCTTATATAGATGAGGCAAACAAGGAAGGTTAGGTTTAGGAAATTGATTTTTAAGTAACTCCATTAGCTACTTGTCCAAATTTCCTTATTAGATGGATAAAGAACATACTGCTCCCAAACTCATTTTTATGTCATATTGTTGCAAGGCATGATGCCCTAGTTCCTGTTCATTATTGCTCTGCAGAATATTCTGCTGGATATCGTTTAATAACAGAAAGGTTAGATGTAAGGCACATTAGTATATTGGAGAATATACCTCTTGGTATAGCTGAGCCTCCACCTTCTTGAGGATAGTTCACCCAGTAAGCCAGCTTACTGTTAGATTTTCATATTTGAAGCCAAATCACGCTTTTATTTGAACTTAGCTCCAACTTTCATTCAAATTTGCGATCGAACATAAAGCATTTGTATATAGATCCTTAGCCAACGGTCTCTCATCTACATCCTCACAAAGGGGATAATCAACTTGGTGTTCCTCAATTGACATCGAGCCCAATTCAAAATATAGATAACTCATTTTCATTTTACATGGAGGTTGCAGCCAATGAGGAAGAGTTTTTTTTTTGTAAACATCCTTGAGAACTTCTTTTAACTTGTTAGCTCCTTTATTAAAGCAAACCCCTTTAGTGTATTCCTGTCCCAGCAGCATTCCTTCACAAGAGCAGCAAAGACTAGACCCTTGTTTTCTCATACAAAGAACTAGTGTTTTTTTTTTTTTTTTTTTTTTTACAAAGCACATCAAAACCTGTGGTACCTTAACAAAGTTGGTGTTAGAACATATTAATGCTGAAGCTTCGCATTAATTTACTTCTATATTACTTGCAGTTGTGTGCTCAGGTCATGCATAAAGCATTTTTATATTGGAGCTTTTCACGTTCTTCTGATTTATTTTGGTTTTAGCTATGGAGGAGCATGTAAACCTAGCCCTTCTTTTTTGTTGCAGTTTTTGGCAAGTGGCTCGGATTCGTCTTCTGATTCCATAGAATTTGAAATTCAAAAGGATTATGACCGTGCACTGCACGAGGTCTTGCAAGGAGAATTTGACAACCAAACATCTAGGTACTGCTGTTAAGTTTTTCGTTTTTCATTTATTACCCAAAATAACACTGTTCTTGGTGCTATCTGTGTGTGCATTAATGCATCTTATGCAATGTCTTTGTTGCTTTTCTGTGCATGCATACATTTGTTGTATACATGTAACTGAACAAAGCACCTTTTGATATCTGCTACTTATTTTCACATTGTCGTGTGTTTTGCATGACATTTTGATGGCTAGAAATCCATGGGCATGCAAGCATCAAATCACACGCGGAGATGACGTAGTTGATGATAATTGGTGGAATTTGTATGACAATTTGTGGATTATCATTAGTGAGATGAATGGTAAGGGGCCAAGCAGGATGTTACCCAAGTTGTCATCAACAGTGGGACCCTCGTTTGGTCAAAGAGCACGTGGCCTAGTTGAGTCATTGAACATTCCTGCTGCAGAAATGGCTGCAGTTGTTGTATCAGGAGGGATAGGAAATGCCTTGGGTGGAAAACAAAATAAAACTATTGATAAAGCCATGCTTTTAAGAGGGGAGAGGTTCCCGAGAATTGTTTTCCGACTTGCATTTTTGTATCTCTGCAAATCTTCTCTAGAACGAGCATCACGGTGTGTGCAACAGGTTATTTCTCTTTTGCCTTCTCTTCTGGCTACTGATGATGAACAAAGTAAGAGCAGATTGCAGTTTTTCCTCTGGTACTGTTTCTTTCAACCTAACTGCATTTTTTGTTGTATTTTATTTAATCATTTGGATGTCCAACATCTGGGCTTGTTTACTGTAATCTTAGATACAGATTTTCACTTCAAATGTGCATCATAAGGTTGTCATTTTGAGTTGTCATCCTGCGCAGGGTTTTACTTTTTATAAGGTCCCAATATGGGATGCTAGATGATGGTGCTCGTTTTCATGTTATATCACACTTGATTCGAGAAACTGTCAACTGCGGGAAAGCAATGCTTGCTACCTCAATTGTGGGTAGAGATGACTTTTTTGATTCAGGGACTAACTCAAAAGATACAGGCTCCATTCAGAATCTTATTCAAAAGGATCGGGTCCTATTAGCGGTGTGTTTCAATTTCAATTGTTGCTGTGTCATTGCTTTGTGCTGTGCTAAATGCTAGATTTGATTAATTTTTCAGTTGATTTTTTTTTTTTTTGCTCATTTTGGTCCATTGAGTTTTATGTAACCATGCGGGGTGCCATGAGGCCGGTAGTTGCTTTGATTAGTATGCCTTCTTCTCAAACATAGAAGTTGTGTGTTAAGAGTTGTAGTGAATTTAGGAAGCCCTATTTTCAACAGGCAGCTCTAAGTTGAATTGAAATTTGCATATAGTTTAGCTGAGGTGTAGTTCATAATTGCATGGAGTGTGGAAGCAACTTCAACCTAGAGGTCCTTACAGACACTCAATCATGTCTTTTTATTCTTAATCTCCTTTGATGATTTACATACTAATTGCTCATATAGATAAAATTCCTAATTTTATACAACACATTTTCACATTCTTTCTCATTTTGTGGAATTGATCTTTAGCCGGCATTCTTTATGGTCTTGTAGGATTCCTCATCAAGTTAGCAGGAAATTTATGATTGCATAGAATACCCATCTCAGTTCTCCATTTAAACTTTCCACCTCTAGTCTTATGTATACATCCTCATTAAACACTCCCATCTTATGATAAAACTTTAGATAGCTAAATTAGAAAGATGAACAAAAATAAAGGAGCATTTTATTCATTGAACAAAAGTAAAGGGCCTTGAGTAATTATACTGCCAACTACCACACTGTTGAAGATTCACTATGTACATCGTCAGACAACTTTATCCGCTCGTTCCATGCAAAGTCCACTTTGAGAAAAACAATACATGGACAAGATATCAAGACTCAATATGCATGAAAGTTGCTATTGACTCTTTTTCTGTGATGATTTATTCTCTTTTTAATAGATCCAATTGGGGGATGATGAAGTTTCTTTGGAATTTGATGTGCATGCTTTGCCTTTTTAGTTTCCCCATGCCCTGTTTTACATGTTCATTTTTTTTTTAAGCTTCAGGTATCTGAGGAGTTGAAATATTTGAAGATGTCAATATCTGATCGTTCCAAGCAGTTGCTTGAACTTCGTGCTAGGATAGATGAGAATAACTCTGTAGAGATTGCTAATAAGAAAGAATTTGAAGACGAGATACAAAGTAGCTTGAATGCAGTCCTTGCTTCAGATGAGAACAGAAGAGCTGAATTCCAGTTTGCTCATGAGGTGGACCAGCAAAATGTCGCAGTAAGTTTTTTCAATATCCTAGAATTTCAATCACAATGGACTCGTTGCTTTATTTATGGAAATATGCTGATTTTTTTTTAATTTTATTTTACATGCACATAAGTAATTCACTCTTCTTTTATAGGAAAAATGGATACACATGTTCCGCACTTTGATTGATGAGAGAGGTCCTTGGTCAGCTAATCCTTTTCCAAATAGTGTGGTTACACATTGGAAACTTGACAAGACAGAAGATGCATGGCGACGTAGACCCAAGTTAAGACGGAATTATCATTTTGATGATAAGCTGTGTCTTCCTCCTTGCACAGTCTCTAGCAATGAGGACACTTTTCCTGCTAATGAAAACAAAATTGGTTTTGTGGGCCATATCCCTGAACAAATGAAGCGGTTTCTGCTGAAAGGAGTGCGCAGGATAACTGATGAGGGGAGTTCAGAAGCTGGCGAAAATGATACTGAACCTAACATCCAAAATGCATCCATGTGTGAGGATGTCTCAGAGAGTCAATGCTCAGATACAGCTAAAGGAAGCAGTGATCAGAAGGATGTTGTACAGGACAACCAAGAGCCTTCTTCCTCCTCCCAGGAGACAGAACCTAGTGAGGTATATTTAGACTTGGTTTAAGAACATTTAAGATGGTATTACTGCATTGGTAATGTGTGCACTGCTGTTTCAGGTTCTTATGTCAGTTCCATGTGTACTTGTGACACCAAAGAGAAAATTGGCAGGAAAATTGGCTGTTATGAAAAATTTTTTGCACTTTTTTGGGGAGTTTTTGGTTGAAGGTACTGGAGGATCATCTGTTTTTAAGAACTTTGATGCTTCAGGCAATCCTGATGTGACCAAGCTTGAACAGAAAAGCAAGTCTGTTAAATGGCCTATACGTGTTGATTTTAGTCCTCTTAAGGGGATTTCTGTTGATAATTTGGAGACAGTAAGTGAAAATGTACATCAAAGACAGTTGAAGCATGTTAAGCGCCATAGAAGATGGAATATTGGCAAGGTAAGATATCAAATTAGTTTCGTGGGCCATTTTCATTTCTTTTACTTAAAATTTGGTTTATCTTGTGTCTTTTGTTTATCACAGATAAAATCTGTCCATTGGACTCGTTATCTGCTTCAGTACACTGCTATAGAGATTTTCTTTGGTGGTTCAGTTGCACCAGTCTTTTTGAATTTTGCATCAGTGAAGGATGCTAAAGAAGTTGGGACTCTAATAGTTGCTACTAGAAATGAATTCCTGTTTCCAAAAGGAAGTACTAAGGACAAGAGTGGAACCATTATGTTTGTTGATAGACGTGTAGCCCTGGAGATGGCAGAAATTGCCAGAGAAAGCTGGAGGAGAAGGGAAATAACAAACTTCGAATATCTAATGATTCTCAACACGCTTGCAGGGAGATCTTATAATGATTTAACTCAATATCCCATATTTCCTTGGATTTTAGCTGATTATTCTTCTGAAGTTCTTGATTTTAACAAGTCTTCAACATTTCGGGATCTTACTAAACCTGTTGGGGCACTGGATTTGAAACGGTTTGAGGTTTGTTCTCCATCATTGATTTGCTTAATGCTAATATAAATGGATGTGGATTTATCTTGGTCAGCTTGACACATATCTTAGAATTTGCTTCACCTGTACAGGTGTTCGAAGATCGATATCGTAACTTTTCCGATCCTGATATACCTAGGTAATCTTCAACCACAGTTTCAGGGTATCCGGCATTTTTTTCGCTCTACTGTTTGTTATTCTGATTCGCAATTGTACCTGCATTTCTTAGTGCAGTTTCTACTATGGGTCTCATTACTCAAGTATGGGGATTGTGCTGTACTATCTTCTCAGATTAGAGCCATTCACGTCACTTCATCGTAATTTGCAGGTGCTGACTTTGACATGCAACCTTAGTAAATAATCATATGGTTACTGACTTTGACATGTGACCTTAGTAATATAATCATATGGTGCATATGGTGTCTGATCAGTTATCATAGAACAAGATGTGATGCTACACAAGCATTGATGACATTATTCATCTATGAGAGCAACACCTGATCATTATGTAATCAAGAAGTAGAAAATTTTTCAAGTGTAACTGTATTACAAGGTTTTATTTTTCTTCAGAAGTGCTATTTTCATTAATATAATTTTATCTACCTACAAGAAACCAATAATTAAATCCTATAGAATTCTCTGAGTAATGGTTTCCATTCATTCTTGGATATCTGCATGTCCACGGCATGTTCTTATTCACCTGCACTTCTTTTAGGAGCACACTGTTTTTTGCTATTTATGACCAAAATGGGGTATGGCTGGTCTAGTTACAGCTTTACATAATTTAACTTTCAGTCTCAGAAGTGCTCTATGATTGCATAAAATTCTAGTCATGATACTCCACCATGAATCATGAATATCTGTCGCTGAATTTTCACTATCTAAATTTTTTTTCATTACTGTGACTATTGCTTTATGTGAAAATTTCAGTTAGCAGTTGGCTCATCCTATCTTATTTTATTACATATCATGAAATTAGAATCAACACCCACCATGCAATGAAATTAGAGAGCTCTTAAAATCATTTGCAAATAGTCCTGAATTTCTTGTATAAAATTGATTTAATTGGGTGATAAAGTATTCAATTTTATGACTTGCGCCTTTGGCTTTATGCTAGACTCTATTTTTTTTTAATGTTGGCATGTGTTTTAATTTATTTCCGATTATATATGCTTATGTTTTCTTGCCCCTATTCCAAAATCCTGGCTAAACTATTGTTTTGATCAGGGTGGTAAATTTGATCATGCTGATCGTCTTTTCCAAAGCATTGAGGGCACATACCGAAATTGCCTTTCTAATACAAGTGATGTGAAGGAGTTGATTCCTGAGTTCTTCTACATGCCAGAATTTCTTGTTAACTCGAATTGCTATCATCTTGGTGTCAAACAAGATGGGGAGCCAATAGGAGATGTTTGTCTTCCTCCTTGGGCCAAGGTATTTGAGCTTTCCCTGACTTTCAAATTTCAGACTGTCTAGTGCTTATTCAGCCCGCTGGTTTTTCTTTCATAATTTACATGGAGTTTACTCAATCGCTGTTCAAAAGAAGATGTGGAAATCAACCTAGAGAGGAAACTAATGTTGGCGTCATACTAGTTAATTTGTACAAAACTTACATCAAGTAAAGATGAGTACTGCTCTTATATCTAAAGAACAGAAATTTTATCAACGAGACTAGGTAAGAAAGATATCCTCCAAATCAAGCCAATATGAAAGTACAAGTAACATAGCAGGAACAGACTAAAAATGTAACACTCTCCAATCATACTAAGTAATGCTAAAATATTATGCACCTCAGAGCTTACAAAGTGCTACCTCACAAAGAGGCTAAGAAAAAAGCCTTATCTTGCAACAGATTCAAGGACAAAACTTGGTCTCGAAGAATGCTGGGCAAAATTTATTTTGTTCTTCTCTTTGTCATCCAAAAAAGAAGGAAATTCTCTTTCATCCTTCCCTTTGCCCTTATCCCCCCTTGGCGATTTTCTTCTTAGTGAAATAAAGCTATTTATCTCTGTTTCTATCTGCCATCTAGAATAACTTAGTTTTGCTTCCCCCCGTTGGTGACAGGGATCTCCTGAATTATTTATAAGTAAAAATCAAGAGGCCCTAGAAAGTGAATATGTTAGTTCAAATCTGCACCACTGGATTGATTTGGTATTTGGTTACAAGCAGCGGGGAAAGCCAGCAGTGGAGGTACTGCCATTTTTTTAATTTCCTTTTTCTTTGGTTGTTTGGATGCTGTGTATCATGCTCATTAACTTCCTTGGAAATTGCTATGGAAATACAGGCCGCCAATGTCTTTTACTATTTAACATATGAAGGCGCTGTTGATTTAGATAGCATGGAGGATGAGTTGCAGAGGTCGGCTATTGAAGACCAAATTGCAAATTTTGGACAAACACCAATCCAGATTTTCCGTAAAAAGCACCCAAGAAGAGGGCCGCCAATTCCAATTGCTCATCCTTTATATTTTGCACCTAATTCTATTAATTTGACATCTATTGTCTCTAGTGCAAGTCATCCACCATCAGCTGTATTATATGTGGGCCTATTGGATTCAAATATTGTTCTAGTAAATCAAGGACTCACCCTTTCAGTTAAGTTGTGGTTGACCACTCAATTGCAGTCTGGTGGCAATTTTACTTTCTCTGGGATCCAGGTTGGTTTTATGTCTTTTATGCATCTCATATAAATTTTTCAGGATTTTTTTTATTTAGTACTTGTCAACTGCAGGAACCATTTTTTGGAGTTGGTTCTGATGTTCTTTCTGCTCGAAGAGTTGGTAGTCCTTTGGCTGAAAATATTGAACTTGGAGCACAATGCTTTGCAATGATGCAAATGCCTAATGAAAACTTTTTGGTCACATGTGGTAATTGGGAAAACAGCTTCCAGGTTATTTCTCTGAATGATGGTAGAATGGTGCAGAGCATTCGGCAACATAAAGATGTGGTCAGCTGTGTGGCAGGTAATATCATAGTAGAAAGTTTTAGAATCTTCCAGCTAAAGAAATTTGTTAAGACTTCTTTGGTTCCTAAATATTCTTTTGTTTGACACCAACTATTGCCTTCATAGTTGAAGGTGCTCTCTTCTTTTATAAAAAGGGTGATTCAACTTAACTATGGGAAAAGACTATGAGAAAAGACTATATTTCTTGTTATTTGTCTGCACAATTATGGGAAAGTACAGATCTTGGATGATGTTCAAAGAGCACACATACTACATAATAGAGAAGCCCAAGCTATTTTAGTACGGTAATAGAACTGAATTCATATTCTGGGCACTGCTATGGGAATGGAACCATTATATCTATACCCTCTCCATCCCCCACTCTACGGCCATCTAAGTAATATAAGATTCTTGAACCTTTCATATGGTTTCAGCCAAAGTCCTCTCTAAAAAACAATTTTCCTTAAGGGTATTCTATTAGCATATGATTCTGAATTTTGTTGTTGTAGCACTTTGATTATGCATTTCACTCTTCAGATATTATGTGTGTGATTAGGTCGCTGTTATTTCATTTACTCATTTTCATCTATTGCACTTTTGTTGCACATATCAAACACTAGATAAAACGGACATGATTATCTGGCACAATCCTCCAAATATGAGAGAGAATGCACCATCATTAGATTTAGATTTTCACTTGATGCCCCCCCGCCCCCCCCCCCCCCCCCCCCCCCCCCCCCCCCCCCCCCCCCCCCCCCCCCCCCACCGCCGCGCCGCCAGCATCATAGTGAGCAGGGTGATTGGGT